>JABCKM010010111.1:0-10349 GCA_018221805.1 Rugosomyces carneus
ACTCTTCGCATTCTCTTCTAATTCTTTCTCCTTGAACGCCGCTAAAATACTCGGGTCACTGATTGCCAAACGCATCTGCGAGACATGTGCAGGTAGGTGTTTCCATAAGCCCAGGAAGTGTGAAACTAACGACTCGCGTATAGATGCTTGGCGCATCGCATATGCGTGGAGGCCTTCGGAACGGAGCTCTGACACATGAGCCCACCGCTCCCAAGCTCCTTTCATGGTCCATTCACATGCCTCCCATTTGAGGAAGCGCTTGACGCGTTCCATCTCTTCCATGAGTAGCTGTACCTCCTCTTGAAAACGGTGTGCTCGAGCTCGAGATTTACACCACTCAACGCGCAGGACTATGGAGTATCTTAGTATAAGTTCAATATTAGTAGCGTGAGTATATTATACCTCCTCTGAATTCCGTATCATTCTCAAGGTCTCGACTACCATCAAACGTAGTCCAAATCCATGACAGTTTCCTGCGTCCTTCTGATACCCCTTCCTCATCGCAGAGCTCTCGAATATCAGCGTCGTTAAGGGGGCGAAGGTATGTCTGATCCCATCCAACCTTACCCAGTATTGGGGCTAATGACGCTAGTGCCCGGTGTGCCACACGATACTCTGCTACGGATGTGTTGATTTGGGATTGTGCTTGAGCAATGGCATTTTGGGTGCGGGTACATGCTACTTGACCACGAACATTTTGTGCTTTGAAACGGTAAAGATGTGCTCGTATTTGAAGTCCATGTCTAACAGCCTCAAGAGCTTCATTAGCCTGCCCAATACGAAGCTCCCACTCAAGCTGAAACAGTCGAGCATCCACAGTGGTTTGTTGTTTGATTTCGGAAGGAAGGAGGAGGGGAATATCGAATGATTTCTGCTCAGGCAAATTGTTCATGTAGTCAGCGCTATCTGTTTTGCGACGTAAAAGGGAAATTGTCGGGATATAGAGCGTTTGAATGGCAATCCACGCATCAATTTTGCGGCGGAGCGTACTTTGATGAAGTGTCGCTTGGGTGTGTTGGCGATCCTGAGCGTGCACCCATAGCTGGGAATGTTCTGCGCGTAATGTTTGCCTAATTCAATAGATCATGGTCAGATCTATATAGTGCACTCGCTACATATCAATACATACTGTTGAGTCTCTAGAGCAATCCCCGATGATATCAAAACACTAGGTGTCATGACGTGGTCAAGCGCAAAGTCCCTTCCAGCGGCCAAATCCTGCGCTTCTCTCTCGGCTAGTTCTCGTCGTATAGCTGCTTGAGTCTTGACTTTGAGACCATGAGTCAAAAGTATAAAAGTAGCTTGAAAGCGGACCTACTTGTTCGTGTAAACTCGAAAGGATTTGGCTGGCTTGAATCCGTTTCCCATGCCTCAACTTCTTGAGTCCACTGCTTTAGTACAGAAGGCGGGATTGTTGTCAATAATTGTGCATGAAGAATCGCAAAGTCAGCCATGTCAATGGCGGCATTCCATAAGCGCCTCGAAAGTGTGTGCCCTAGAATTTGTATTTGAAATGTGTTGCATGTGTCATTAGCTTTTCACTGTACCTAATCCCATGATTTTACGCCAGTTGTAATCGCCAAAATGGCTATCAAGCGCATCTCGGCGAGAACCTGGTCCCATCTCCCGTGTGCTCGCAGCCAGAGGATTAACCTCTGCCCACCCTCTTTCAGGTGCCTCACCATCAGTGCGCCCAACCCCAGGCATTTGGTTTAAAGAGTATTCGTTGCGACATGGGTTGGTATGAGCTGCTAAATGGAATTTAGGAACAGCGTACTTGAGATCGACGGTGGCTTTAAGTAAGAAGGAAGCAGGATCATCGCGAGATAGTCGTTCTAACAGATTGACAGACCATTGGCAAGCAATGTCATAGGATATGACAATGGTCTTGAGCGTATCGGCAAACCGTAGGCTGTGTCGCAACAAGTAGTCAGCAATGCAATACCTGGATTAGTATTGATTAGAAAATAAAAATCAATCATTTTCGATTCTGAACCTTTCGCCCAATTGCATGTCACCGATAGCGTTAGGGCGCTTCATATCGTGACGTGAGCACTCAATTGTAACTACGCCTGTCGCCGCATGTCCTCTATTCGGCTTTGTTTCTGATAGGCGGACAGCATCGTGCCGTGAACATGTATTGACCTTGATATTGCTTAATGGCAATCGAGTGTAACTTCATCTGACTCACAGGCTTTGGGTCGTTGTCGTGGCCTTTTAGATATTCCTTGTATGCTACTTCCTCAACAAAATATGCGTAACCCCGCCCTAGTCCTGGGTCTAATCCATCGCTTGACACTTGTTTTCGCTTCAAACGGAAGTTTCCATCAATGGCGATGAAAAGAGCATGCAAATAGCTGTAGCCACCAGGTGTATGAGTGGTTGAATGATAAGATCGATATGGCTCTTACTGTTCTGATTTAGGCGCCGACTCCCAATTGATGGCCATGTTCTTGCCAGGCTGAGGGCATGCTGGGCATAGGAGAGCGCATTCACCGGGCATCGTGGTGTCAACTCCTCCGTGCAGGTCGTGGGTGCGGCCAGCTCTCTTCAAAAGCCTGAGATGGCGCCATTCTTTTGTGACACGGAGGAAAACCATATATCGATCCTATTTTCAACTTGAATATGTACATGAATAAATGTAAATGACTGTATCTTACCTTTGGACGACGAGTGCCTGTGTTGTCAGTGAGCCTAGATATTGTTTGGTAAACCTCGAATGCCGAAGCCTTTGATTCATAGGCTAATAGCTCATAGGCTTCGAGGAGGCGGAACGTCACAGCCGTTCTTGGTTCCTGCACGGTGGCGGGGAACAAACGAGCTGCGAGTAGTTGGTCAATTCGGCTATCTGTTGATTTCCCACAACCACAGAAGTCAACACCCACGGAATGTATTCCGTGGGTATCAAGAATGATGAAATCATTGTCGTGGCAATGTTTTGGTCGTATACAACTTTCGCCCCGTTCATGGCCTAGCTGCATTCGCAGTCCCAGCGACTTCAACGTGACCTTGTCAAAGTATGTGCCATTCCATTTCTAAAATCGTTAATTAACATCTCTCCTGCTTTACCAGAAAGTACTGTACCCACTCTGATCCGGTGCAAAGGCAAGTAGTTGTGTTCCCGGAGTATACAATCTTGGCATGTCAACACCCTATTGAAGCAGTCAATGCATTCGTATACAGCAGCATTCGAGGTTCCTTTTTCTGTTGCACAAACGCGACACTTTCCTAGCCGATCTCCAGCTCGAGCCTCCAGATTGATCATAAGTTCAAGGTATCTATCACGGTAGGCGACCCAGGTCATAAGAGGTTCGTCCTGTAATTGCAATATCATGACTTAAATTCAATTTGGGTAGATACTACTCACCCCTGGTGGCCTCCTTCGCTTGACGCTTGGCTTGTCGTCGAGGTTTTCCAGGTATTCTACATATGCCCGTTCCAGCGGCTCCTCGGCGGCATCCACCGTTGTCATTGCTGTCCATTCCTGATCAACCCCTGCTGGGACTGTTCCAGGCTGATCGACGACCGGTGTCAAGTTCTTAGATAACTGGGCTTGCGTGCCATCGTCGTTAGCTTTCAGGAAAGATAGTCTAACCTTGGCTCGACCACCAATGGGCTTGACGATCTTCGTTATGCGCTGCTGGGCTCCGGGGGGAGCTGGTGGAGGCCGACCGTTGGTATTGTACCCATGGACTTTGTATGTCTTGTGAGTGGACGATGATTTGACCATAGAGGACAATAAGGAGTGGGTTGCACAGCCACTTCCCTGCGTTACTTACAGGTGTTGAGTCTACGGTCAGTCTATCGGCCCGCAAAGTCGCGAAATTAGGTTGCAAGTTACATAGCTTGATAATAGAATGTAATATAACGCAAGGAAATAGCGGCAGACCATTGGTTTCAGTACTTTTGAAAAGGTAAGACGCATTAAAGTCTGATGATCACATATTAACGTCACTACTTGATCTTAGTTACTTAATGCCTCGTCCACTGAAGTATCGCACGAACGACGAAAAAGCAGCCGCCAACCGGGCCAAGAGCAAACGTTATTATGATAAGTAAGTCAACATATTCCTGTAGAATGCAAATCTAACGCACGACTTCTAGAAAAAAGGCCTCTAAAGCTGGCGTCGAGCATCCAAATCGTCCAGGGCGTCCACGAAAATATCAGACAGCAGGAGAGAAGCAGATGGCCTGCAAGCAAAAAAACGAGAGATACTATGCGAAGTATTCTAATCAATCGTCGTGCCCTTAAACACTGCTCACTTCTCAATCAGAAACAAATCGATTATTCGAGTCAGGCAGAGTGTGCGACATAAAGAGGTACAGGACTGGTACGCCCCGCCTTATTCACATCTACACTACGAATTAATCTTGTGTCAAGTAATGCAATAATACTGCCTCTTAAGGCTATCCACCGTCTCGACAAGTCTGATACACCTCACGCGCTGAGCCCATCGCCGCTCGGGTCAGACATCAACAACCAATCTGACGACATCGGCCATTGGAGTGCACAAGCTGAGTTAGTGGCAGTAAGACTAAACGAACGTATAGGAAACACTGCACAGGAATACCTCGAGAGTGTGTACACGTCGTATAGTATCACCCATCGGAAGAACGATATTCGCGATGAAATCACTGTGACCTCAAAGCTACAGAAGGCTATCTATCGGTGTCAAGACTATATTCTACAACTGGCGGGGCTAGGACCTGAGTGGCGCCGTGCAGAGGAGATCTCGAAAGTGGTCAGGAAGGTAGTGCAGTGGCTAGAGGATATACTAGTCTGGGCGATGGTTGACCCAGATACCTTACTCTCAATGCACAATAATCAAGAACTCGCGTATCAAACGTCGTAACACAGAATTCGGTTGTAATTGATTAGTAGATCAATTTTAGGTAGCGCATCTTAAGAACACCAGGCATTGAACAAGCACAGGATACACAAGATGTACGATACATAGACATTTAGTAAGATATCAAGGAATGATGGCAACGTCTCCATTTGTCTGAGCAGTATTAAAAGCATTGGCCGCAAGAGCATATGTGGAGTAGCGCGCATAGCATGCTCCACTAATGCCAATCACGTTGGGAGCAGTGGATGGCCTAGAGATTGAGAGTTGGTAAGACGTTTTGATACCAATGAACTCCTCTCACCAGCTTCGAAACACTCCGACATGACGACCTCGTGAGACACAGTACCATCTGCCTGGTCCTAGTATAAATTAGACTTATTTTAGCAAGTTCAATATTTGCAGACTGACTTTGAGTGACAGTTGGGAGCGCGTCTCCCACAAGAAGAGGAGGCGGAAAGTAATCTTCATTGTTGGAAGTGCTGACGGCTTCGACATCGTGTGCAGCTACTTTAGTGTTGGACGAGTTAGTGACGTCAGTGATGCTAGTCGTGTTGTTACTGGCAACTGTAGTGTCAACTTTGATGTTGACAGGTTCAGCGGAAGGTGCAGCCGAAGCTGCCAGGTCTTTGTTGGCATCCAAGATACTGTTTGACGCAGCTGCAGCGTCAGCTTCGACGTTGACAGGTTCTGCCGAAGGTGCAGCCAATGCAACAGGGTCGACATCTGTTGCGATAACCTCATTCGCATAGGCAGCAGCTCCTATCTGTCCAAGAGAAGGCGGAATGGACCAGCCTACTGAAGTCGCCGGGTCTTCGCTGGCATCCAAGATGGTGTTTGGGGGGGCTGGTATAAACCCCCGGCCCTGGCAAGCCGAACACTGAAGTCGGGTGCCTAAGTCACATGATATGACATTAATTGACACATAGTAACCGTACTAAATGGTAGTACTTACCTCCATCGCACTTGTTTCGTCCAGCAGCTGCAACGAAGGTAAGCGCGCTGAACAATGTGAGAAACAATACCTACTCAGTGTGTGAAGAACAGACATCAGCTCAGTGACCCCGAAGGACGACGCTGAGAGGGTCAGCCCCTCACGGTCCTGCAGAGACACAGGGTGAATTTGGGTCATACGGTGAAATAGGCAGAAAACGTTGGTCAAAGCGTAGATAGTCGAGGGGGTTGAAGGAAGGGAGGTGGACTGACACCTGCTTTTATATCTTTCAACGGTGTACATCAGTGATACATAAATCTTGCTACTTGGTTGATAAGTTTCGCAAAACACAATAATAACACATAAGTTTTGCTTACCTCGTTGCCCAGGCACTCGAGAGTACAAATCTTTTACATAAATCATGCAAAAAAGAGGCGTGAGGATAGTGTAGCCCGATTTCCTGTCAGCTTCACATGTCAGGTTTGGCATGACTATTTCCGCGTCGCGTCTCTAGGAATTCGAAGTCCATGGTTCTGCAATGGATATCTATAACGCAAATGACGCGTTATATTTGACGCGACATTTTTTTTGCATTACTTTGACCGCGTCGCGTTTTTTTACTACCAAGCCCACATACCCACCAGTCGCACCGATACGAACCCCGTAGCCGCCACACCAACACTGAGCCCCTCACATCAAACACAGTAATCTAAAATGGGCCGCCAAACGTCTGCGAAAGAGACCAAGGGTAGCAAGAAGTCCAAGCGCAGCAAACCGTCCGCCGATGATCAATTGTCCATAGATAACAAAACCTGGACTACCGCAGAGCAACGGCAGTTTTTATGGGACAGATTCGATACTTACATGAGTCACGTCCCTTCGAAAAAATACCAGCCCTTCTGGACCACATTGGAGAAAGAGTGGAAGGACCGCTGGCCCGAGATTAAGACCACAAGGTTTGCTGAGACCTTCGGCGGAAAGCAAGAACATGAACTCGACGCGAGCCAATTAGATGAACTGGCCAAGGCAGAGGAAAAACGACTACTGGTATGAGGGAGTGCGGTCCTTGTCTATAAAACTGACGCGTCTTCTGTAGCAACTGCAAACATGGTATCGGTGGCGCGCGCCCCCTATGCACGAGAGAGACTTACACAAGCAGCATACCAAGCTGGATGCTGCCATCAGCGCGTTAACCTCTCGCCAGCGTGCACTCAGACCCTATGAAATGTATTCAAATATATTTTGAGAGAGGTTTGAGGAAGTGTTACAGACTCAGTATAGCGAACATCCAGAGGCGGATCCTGGCGAGCGGTTGAAGATCTGGCGAGAAGTAGCACAGACGTGCTATGCGAATGAAGAAGCTGAAATCAAGACCGCAGTGATCAATGAGCTGGAGGAAAGTGCCCAACGCCGTAAAAAGGGCAAGGAGGCCAAGAAA
This sequence comes from Rugosomyces carneus, assembly GCA_018221805.1. Taxonomy (NCBI): domain Eukaryota; kingdom Fungi; phylum Basidiomycota; class Agaricomycetes; order Agaricales; family Tricholomataceae; genus Rugosomyces; species Rugosomyces carneus. The sequence goes on from JABCKM010010111.1 coordinate 7,220, forward strand.
ACACCGCAATCATATCTGCAGTAGGTTTATATGTAGATTTGGGTGGTAACTGATACTTAACACATACCTAGGGCCATCAACGACCTGAATGCTGTTTTGGTGCGATATTTTGACATTCTTGCTGCTCAGACTGGGTGGTCGTTTACGGTATTGATGGGCGGCCCTCATCCAAAGAACCATGGAGGCGCAATCGAGGTCATGAGGTGCGTCATCTCCATTCTATATCAACAACAGTTCCTGAGAAAAAAAAACAGTCATTCCATGGGCGCAAGCTATAATAACAAGTTCTTTCCTGACGCAATGATAGGGTTTGAGGATGTGGTGATGCAACCTTGGATAAACCACCTGAAACTTGTTTATCGTACGTGTCGTTGCCAAATACTCAAACACAACGTCTTACCCAACAATATGTAGCTCCAGCTGTGTGTGCCGAGCGTGCTCTTGGCACAGGCGCGTCGTTGACTTCGGAGCCCATGGAGCTTGATGGGTTGATGAGGATGGAAAGTAGCCCCAGCCATGCTTCAAGTATGTCTCTTCCATGCTTTGACAATAGCTCTGAATGATGACTGATTTGTCTTATTAGCGGATATCAACGAGGCTGGGGCTGTTGGAGACGACGACAATTCGAGCCACGGTACAATGGGTGGAAATGGCGGTGGTGACCTTAGAGAAGGTGATGATGGAGGTAAAGAAGAGACTGTGAGGCTGACCGCAGGTATGTCCACTACCCTCCCTAGATATCGTTGTGCATCATTAATGCGTAATAGCAATATCTACTGAGGGATCAATGACAACTTCTATTTCCTCATGTACGTATACATTTTTTATGGGAAAGATAATGCCTAACTTTTGCAATACAGCCGCTCCTATGCCCACATCCAAGTCGTTCACGGACCCGTTATCCGCACCAATGTCCACTGATCAGTCTATCAGTATGCAACATCCCCCAGGAATCTGTTGATGCATCACTAACACATTACGTTACAGCAGCTACAACAAACTTTACTGACCTATTGGCTGCCTCGCCGCATGCGAATGATTTTGGACACCCAGCCGGCTTCTTTGATCAACCGATACCTACCCCTAGTCATATAGCTGGTGGTGCAGCCTCGGCCCTCAATTCTGGCACAGCAGGTAGGCTGTACATTGTCAATTCCCAAGTCTCGCTATAATTTTTTGCTAGATTTTATATTTGGGTCCGAACCGTTGAATTTCAACCAAAATGGGTCGGCACTGGGGATGTTTGACTTCGCATTGTTTCAAAGTATGTTATTTGGAATTAGGGATTATTCAGGACTCACATCCGCTTAGATCCGATGTTTAATAATGTCGATATCGCGGCGACAACTGATGGACCCTTTGTTGGTCTTGGAACATGGCCTCAGCCCAGTCCCTATGCCCTTGACGGCAATCAAGGGCTCGCAGTTCTTACAGACCCCCTTTTACCTAGCGTAGGCCCTTCTTCATCTATTGATAGCGCTTCGACAACTGCTGGACCCTTCGTTGATCTTGGAACATGGCCCCAGCCCAGTCCCGCCCCTGATCACAATCAAGGGCTCACAGGTCTTGCAGACCCCCTTTTACCTAGCGTAGGCCCTTCTTCATCTATTGACAGCGCGTCAATTGCTTCGACCACCAATGTCTCTTCAAGCAACTTGGCAGGTGGCGGCGCTCCAGCTTCCACCGAAGCTGAAAATCTCACATCGCCTAGCGTAGAACATTCCTCAACCACTACGCCGATTTTGAGCCCGCCCGCACCCAGTTCAACCCGGTCTATTTCCACAACCCCTCTATCGACCTCTGATACAAACCTTACATCACTTACCACCTCCGGTCCACTAGCCACGGTCGCTGGCCCACTCGCTTCTTCAAACATGGCCACAGTTGCCCAAGTTATAACAAGCCGAGGTCGCCCAGTCAAACCATCCCAGAGTGCAGAGCAAATGAACCGGATTGGATCGGCGGCTGGTTCCATAGTCCACGGGAAAGAGAACATTCCCCTATCAGGTAGCGAATGCGAGCCCGACTGGCTCATGCAAGCAAAGGAATATCTAGTAAGGCAGGAATTTGGTGAGGATTGGGCCGGCTGCATATCGGCTTGGTTAGCATTGGAACAAAGCCCCAAAGCAAAGGTACAACGGATCATGTACTTATTCCTTATGCTTAACTCACGCTTCATGACCTAGAACGGAACAATGCCCCTGCCGAAGGAGCGGCCTAGAGAATGGAGCCAATGGGTTTTGAAAACAAGCCATGGTCGCCGCGGTGACTACGATCGAGTGCCTACCATCACTGGAGCCCTGGAGTTTGGTGTTGCCGTTATGAAATGGTGGCACAATATCCAGCCCGAATTCCGGCAGTCTAAAGACTCATTTCACCCTGCCCCCACCATTACACCCCCGATGGAATCCTCCCACAGCGTGTGGAACCCCTTGAAGAAAAATGGGCCCAACGGGCTTGTCATTGTGCTCGTTCTGCTTTCTTGGTGGGGAAACGCAGCCAAACAACAGAGCAGATGGGAGGACGACAGTACATCGGCCTGGCAAAAAACTGTCGCTGATGTCCGGCGTGTCTTGGACGCTCTCGCAAACAATACTAACATGATAGGCAAACGAGCCGGAGGCCCTTTACCGGAACCCAAAAAAAAGTGGTACGTCTATCATCCCGAACTCAGATTGATAACATATGGATCACCCTTTCAGCCGGACGGCATAAGCATGTTCTTAAATCTTGGGTGATTTACTATATATTGATCTCGTTGATAATGTCACGCTTTAATTTTGGCCTGTGTCTACAATCATGCAATAGTTTTGTACTTCGTTGAGATCGACCACTTTTGAAAACCGTCGTCCAAACATTACTTTTACATCAGTCATCTACACAACGGACAAATTGCGAGTGACATTGTTTTGCACAATTAATGTATGAGAACACCCTTTCGTCGGGATCAACTACTTTTGAAAACCGCTGGCTAAGCATTACTTTTACAACAGGAAAGACTATTTGTGAGGGGGATTATTGTGCACAATTAATACATGAGAACTCCCTGTCCTATGGTTAGAGCAGATCTTGCAATATATCTTTCTGTCTAATGAGAGGAACTGATGCATCAGGAGGGCTTAATCTGGTG
>JABCKM010010114.1:0-10221 GCA_018221805.1 Rugosomyces carneus
TAGGCACTCTACGAGCTAACAGTAACAGTATTCCCCGAGACCTCTATCTGCCCTTCAGAGGTGACCAGAGACTGATTTATCTGGCACAGAACGTGTACGTCCAGGACGCACACTTTTGAGACCAGAGAGTGCTTTAGCTGGTATAGAAAGTTTACGTCCAGGATGCACACCTTTGTGTGCGTCCTGAACGTACAATCTCTGACCAGGCTAAGGATGCGTTTGTCTCAAAAGTGAGCGGCCTGGTGACAAGAACACATTTTAATTCGGGGTTTGTTGGAAGTGGCGGCGGCTATGGATGGGTAGAAATGCATCCACGACTACTACCATCCAAATCTGAATGAGCGTTACGAAAGTGGCGTACAATGTTGTTAGATCAAAGTACAAGGGACGACCTGCATCCTGTTTCCTTTTTTCAACAAAAGATGAAGTCACATCGGGGCAAAAGAACACTGGTATCTATTAGCTCTCCCCTTGTGCTTACTCAAGGTCAAGAACATATAGCCTATGCATGCTTCAAACAACCTTACCGATTTTTGTGTCTGTTGAGATGGTCAAAATAATGCTTTCTCGACAACGCCTGGATAAAGTATTGTGAAGCGGCTTCGCTGCGGTTGTGTCTATTATATACAGTATCTAATGCGTAATTCCATTGTTTTTGAGTGATGCGGTGTGCAGAAATGCCAGAAATAAGAAGTAGAAGTGATGATGCGTACAAGAAATGCAAGAAATACAACGTAAAAGTATCTACAAACGACTCAATGAGTTGGGATTCGGAGGATTATACTTTGCGCCCGTCGGCCATCCTCGGTTTGCCTTATTACTAAGAATCATCTGAATATCACTTACAACGATGGGGTCTATCGAAATCAACGAAGTTTGAAGTCAAAGATGATTGGATAAGGCAAAACGAATGTCGTATGGTATCGTTGGTGTTAAGCAGGAATTGACGTAGTAGAGAACGGCTGTAAAAGGTAAAAAAGAAGTACGAGATCTAGAGAAATGCTAAACAATGCTTACAATAACTGGTATGTGGTCGATATCTCGTTCTTGGTAAGAGGCAAGCGAAAAAAAGCTTAAATGAGAGTCTAAATACCCCGGAACGTTTAAAGGCTGGGACGAGAGCATGGAACCAGGCACAGTTAGCTAGGGTGAGAGGGGTGCTTTTGGGTGGGTAGGGGTGGTATAGACCGCTGGGGAAAGATGTAAAAAGAATTACAGTAGGTATACGGTGGTCAATGATTGCGCCACAGACACCTGCATTTGGAACATGTGGGACATTGAAATAATAGCTGTTTCTGTTCCAGACCATGATAATCACCGCCTGGAAAATCCGGATGTGGATGCATGTTCAATAGTAACAATTATGCTGGAAAAATAGACCATTGATACTGCAAGCTCTGAACAAGCTGAGGAGAGCGGGGGAGTTACAAATTGTCCACTTCCCAATATGGTATTTGTTTGTTCACAAGAAGTTCCTTACAAATATTGGCTATATAACCTAACAATTAACGGCTTCTTTCTGCTGCTGCCTGCCCCACATCCATTAGATATCAAGATATTCTATTGGGATATACAAGCTACAGTATATACCCATTACAAGTACTCCTTACTTTGCTCTTCCTTCGATGAGTTCTATTGTCAATAGCCTGACTCCATCCGATTGTATACTGGCATTCAAACTCCGCTGATTCTCATCAAATTGGCCGCAAAATCTAACCTTGAATATATTGCGGGCCGAGCCACTGATTTCTTGGAAAAATTGGGCTGTTTATGGCTGTGATAGCATCAGTATCGAAGAATATTCCGGATTATTTGGCCTCCGAAATACAAAATCAGGGTATAGATGTGTGCGTCCAGGACCCACAGATTTCGTACAAAGGTTCACAGAAATATTCGTTTCCTGGACGCACGCTTTCTATATCAGACAAATCATGCCGTGGTCTCAAATGTGTGCGCTCTGGACGCGCGCTTTCTGTGCCACATATGCCTTTTGTCTTAAATATGTGCATCCTGGATGGACACCTTTTGTATCAGCCATGCCATTCCCTTGTCTTAAATGTGTGCGTACGCCGGAATTATACCCCCAACATTTTTTCCTGCGCATATATTATCCGTTGAATATTACGTATCGTTCTCAATTTATACTACGTTGTTTTGAATGCATACTGCCCTGTCAATATTATCTATCTTTAAGAATTGGATTTCAATGTCAATCTGCTTCATATCATGTTGCAATAATTACAAGCTTACTAACATCTGCGGAAATCCTGTTTTTCGGGCGCACCGCACTACGAAGACGTAAAGTACATTTTCCTGCTTTGATATCCATCACCACATATTCTGTGCTGTCCGAGTTATCTAGGAAGACAACTACCTCTTGCTTTACACTTGGTTGGTTAGGATGGACATATTGCACCGGGATGAAAGACGCTGTTGTCGGCTTCACAAAAATCTTGGCCATACCATTCTCCACCCCAGTGCAGATTGCTCGCTTTTCTTCATATACTCCATTTTCCCATCCGGGCTCAAGTCCTTGTGCCCTTGTGCCCCGGATGACTACCTTGATCCGTTTTTGTGATAGTGCAGGGGAGCTCAGCCAAGTGTGTCGCGCCTCAGGTGTGGGTGCAGTCCTACCATGTTCATGAAGAAAAAGTCCTGCTAGAAGATATTCAGCATGATTCAGGCGACATCGAAATGATATTGCGTACATGATGTGCCGATCTCGATGTCACCTTGGCCTAGATTTGTAGTTCGCGAGGGTGGATCCCAAGCGGGAGTAAGTGGTCTATTTGTTGGGTCTGGCAATGGAGTTGACGGTGTGGGCATTGATGGTGGTGCAGGAAGGGCATCATGCGTGTTCCAATCATAATTTGGATTTTGCAGGGAATTATTGAGTTGCAAAGCCCGCAATGGAGGATAGGGCTGGAGAGAATCACTTAGTGGTACCAGTTACCAGTTAACAACAGTGTATAGAGACCAGAAAAAACACGTACTCAACTCTGATGATGCTTGTGTGAAGACGCTCCCTCTTGTTTGTTGCCCACACCTCAACTTGTACATAGTCATCCCTTTCCGTCGATATTATAGCTCCTTTGTACCCCTTGAAATGACCACCAACAATATTAACATGTTTCCCAATAAGTTGCCGGTCGCTCTGTAAATGATGGGCCGCTGAGAATGCAGTGGTCCCTGTCTGATCCACGCGTGATTCGTTGCCCTGAGTGCCCCAGACAAACGGACTATCATAGAAGTCAACAAATTCTGGGGTAACTATAATCTGAATACGTGTGAGGTGTGCAGACAAAATGGGCATAGGAGTAGTGAGCTCATTCTTACATCATACGGTGATTTATTACTGTAGAGCTGCAAGCCCCCTTCTGTCAGTGCAACCACCCAGCCTGTGAAACCACGGTGAGGTCCCGCTACTACTTTGACCTCATCACCAACAATAACGTTTTTCCGTAGGGAAGTGATGGGTACTGTAATTTTTGCACTTGGGCCAGATAACAGAACATCTGCCTCATCACCATTTATGGCATGAATGGAGCCGACATGGGATATTGCCTCTCCTGTGACCACCTTCACAGAATCTCCAGTGGACAGGCGCCGAGAGCTTGCTATTTCGATAGAACGATTGATGAGCTGTTGTGGAACTAGTGGACAATGACTGAAGCCTAGGATTTCGTCGACTGTTGGAATGGGCTTTTGGTTTTCGAAGCTGCAACCTGTGAGTGAGAGGTAGCCGTAGGTGTACATCTTCTCCTGGAACATGTAACAATTTGGCCCGCAAGGAGTGACTGACTTGTCTCCCCACATATCTGCAACCTGCTGTGCATCAAAGCGGGCTTGGGGAGGGCGCTGAGGTCGAGATGAGTGGATTTCACGCCGCTTTCGCTTCCCAATTTGAGCTGATCGCCGCTGAAGGTCTATACGGGGTAATACCAACACACTAGCTCCAGTCGTATCAAATCTTTCTACATAGGCCAAATCTCCTTTGTATGGCCGTTGTGTCAGCCGAATCCATGATTGGCTGGCTGGCGTATGATCTTGGGCAGGTCTGAGCCACCCTGGGCCATCTTGAACAGGAATGGGGTGTATAAGGGATGTGTTGATGTTTGAAAATCCCTCGCAGGCCGCCTTGACGTCGAGAATAGATGGAGACTCTATCATAACCCAACCTGGTCGGTCAACTCTGCCCACAACGGATAGGATATTCCAATTGTGTTTGACACCGCGCATAACTCTCTCCATCACAAGAAATGCAGCAGTTTCTTCCCAGCCCGGCTACCGAGCGTTAAAGTTAACCACAACTAACACATTTTATCACTTACCTTCACAGATACACACCATAACTGAACGTCATTCGGGACGAGGGGGTCTGGCATTGGATGAACATGTTCCTCTTGCATTCGGGTATTGCGCGCACGATCCTGCGCTCGTCTGACAAGCTCTCCCCATGCGCCTTCATCCCGAGAGAGCTCCGCCGCAAGCAAATGGTGTGAGTGTGTCCGGTCTGCTGGAACAGGCTCATTTACCGTAAACCCATCTGGTAAAAGTCAGTGTTTCATCGCGACTTATCAAGCTAGTACATACCAAGGTCACTGTACTGATCATCTGATTCCTCACTATCAGCGTCTACACCTGCCTCGAGATCAAGATAACGCCCAATATATGCCTAAAAGGTTCAGTAGTCATCTGGGTCTGTGTTGGAAATTACCTGTGGGGCAGTACTCTGTGGCCACAAGGACCTATATAAGTTCTTTTGCTCATGAGTCTCATTGCAAGAGAATTCAGATCGGTTGTTCTTACCGCGTTTGTAGATGGGCTGGCGTTATCAATCTCATGCTGCATTATGCTGTATTTATAGCGTTATGCACCTGGATTATGGGTTATATGCTAATTACTACACTACTACGTTATCAAGAGACAAAATGAAAAAAAAGAAGGATTCAAAACCTGCAGAGACATAGCGATATTGAATTTAGGGCAGGCTACACGTCGGCCGTGGGAACCGAGCCGCGACACATCAAGGCCAGAAGCTTATGACTAACAGTGCCAAATCAATGCGACTTGTGTCTTCTGGGTCACAACAGCATGCTATGCTTGGGCAGCCCTGGGTACCCTGTAGTGCGCATTGTAGGCATTCCGATTCTCCAGGTGTTCTCTTTCTAGGTCAGGTCATAACCGTACCTCTATATAGCACTTTTCCACCCTAGATACAAATTAACATAACATACCCCTTCTTGTATTAAATTGCTGTGGGTCGTATATGTAGCTTAGTCATTAGACAAAGCATCACCGATTGGCTCTCCATTAGCGTCCACGACACACAGTTGCGAGCCAGCCATGGATTTTGGGAAGTGATCATAAAAGCATCTGCTTTTAATTACGTGGTACAGCACTATACTAATCTAAACAATTACAAGCGGGGCTGTTTAAAGAACAAAATTTGGGGTGCTGCAGCCTTGTGGTCTGTAGGGTAGGTTTTATAACTATTCTGTCGCGATGTTGTCCACAACTTGCCATTGGTGGCATTTGGCAGCCAGGCAAAGTCCTTCATCCTGTTATATAGCACCCTGCGAATATTCTCAATAACCCCCGGCTGAGTCTCCCTCCGACAGATGTCCTTCCAGGCCATATAGTACTTAGCTTGCTTGTAGTTCTGGGTATGGGTGGGGGTGACATGGCTGGTAGGGGGGAAGAGCGAATCAAATACTCTCTGTAATTCGTTCTCACCAACCAGTTTATACTGACAGTAGACCCACAGATCTGGGATGTAGTCGTTGAGGAATACGTCGTCAGTAGCAGTTAACCGCTCCTCTCGGCTAAGCTTGAGGTACGTTTTGTCAGTTTCTGAGGGTGTTGGTGACCTACTGAGAACATCAGCTACGAACTGGCGATATATCTCGGTAATCTTTGAATCTGTGTTGGCACTGGCTGCGCGTGCATCAACCGTATGAAAGTCTTCTTCCTCCATGTCAGAGCCATCATCGACGTGTTCCAAGTGTAAAACGATGCCTAATTCAGTAAGAGCAAACAGTGGCTCTTCGTCGACGACCATAATTCGGCTTTCAGTTCGAATAGTCTTGTTGGTTACGACTCGGCTTTGCGATTGGGCTTGGGCTCGGGCTCGGGCTTGGATTGTACGCTCCTGAACCGCAGCTGAGTGATACCGGAACCCTAATTCATGGATATTCATCCCAAAAAGGTGTTCAAATGCAGAATCTTCAAGTCTGGGGCCTCCAGACCTCATGCGAGCAGCCGAGTCACTCTTGAGCATGAGCCGTCGCAGAAAGATAGCGCCAGATGGATGGAAGGGAACATCCTCATCTGCCTGGGAAGTTGGAGCATAGGCTGCAACGAGGAGGTCAACATTGCTGCTGTTAGTCAGCGGCAGTACTGCTCTCATCAGAGACCGTGCAGCTGAGCCATCATCTGGGCGAGAGTGAAGAGAGTTTATGAGCCACTGGCATGCCGCAGTAAGAAGAAGGGCGTCGTCAGTGGTGCGAGAGTTAGCCGAGTGCTGGGACTGGTTGGTTATGACTTTACTCAAGGCCATCAGTCGGTATAGCTTAAAGCCCCTAGAAAAGCACATGAGTAAAGCAATGAAAAAAAGGTAAGGTAAGGCTAGATGACCGACCACCAGATATCTGTTCGAAAAGAAAGCAGGGACATGGAATATAGATCTATGTTGTCCATTACATCCACAAGAATGTGATTTCTATGACGAAATGGCACACGTAGTTCGATGCGGGCATTGGAGGCATTGGTAGAGCTGGCATCCCGGTAAAGATTGAAGAGCTCATTGATGTAGTAGCATGGCTGTTTTGACTCCATGAGCTGAGCCATTTTGACAGTTTTACCATGGTGCGCTCCATCCGGGTTGTATGTGAGGGCCTTGTCAGTTGTATACACTTGAAAATAGGCTACTTCAAACTCTCCAGCAGCGCGCACGCCTGGTGTGACTCGGCAGCCAGACACTGCAGGAAGATGGGAGGAGACGTCGCGCTCATACTTTGAGCTGTTTAAGGAGGTGATGCGACTTGCTGACTCTTCGTCAATGCCAAGAAGGCTAGATATTAGGTGAAAGTGAGATGTGGTTCTCCATTGTAAACACTGGCCGCTGTTACTGGAGAACTCGACACCGACATCAATATACCACTGGCTGGGGTAAGTGTCGTGTGCGGTTGATTCAATGGAGTACTCGATCTCCTCGAACGGAATGCTCCACTCGTTAAGAGCATTAGAGAGAGCTTCCTCTGCGTCGCCGGCATTGGGCTGATGTTGGGTAGAGTGCTTCACCCCACGTACTGTGTGCATAACAAAGCAATCTTCTGCCCACAGCACTCCCGCATTACGAAGCTCCATGCGAATCCTCCCCATCAAATGGTGAGCAACATTTGCAGGGACAGCTTTTGTGGTGTAAGCCATATGGCCTCTACCACTCCTTGCTCGAAAGATCTCCCCCTGGAATGAAGCTGGCCAGTCAGAGGCATTGTGAGGGAGAAGGAAGCTGATAGCTGGGTGGAGGCCGTTGTTGTAAAATTCCTCGTGCTCTTCTGGTGTCAAGGACCTCTCCTTTCGGGTGCTGAGGTAAAGGCGAGGGAAAAAGAGGTGAAGCATATGCCGGATGCCAAATCTCCCCAGCAAAATGTTTGGAATTCGGTGGTACGGCACCAAATCAACCTAGTAGGTACTGTTAATTGGTTTTGTTCAAATCTTGGAGCTGACAAACTTACATTGTCGTCTACCCTTATCTTGCATTTAAGATGTATGTTTGAATGAATGCAATCCGTTGGGTTACTGACTGGTAGGATGTACACGGTTGATTCTACGAGAATGTGATCAGTGAAGCCAAGTAAAGAGTCGTAGTCCCGGGCTGCGATCAAAGCATCATCAGGAGGCAGTGTGTTAGTGGTGGGATCAATAAGAGCTTGTTGGCCTCTGGGGTTATCCTGTCCGGTCATCATAAAGTCAATGAAATTACACATAAGAGGCCATGGGTCAGGTTCGTCGTCGTCAGCCTCTGCTCTCCCGGCAGCTTCCTCTGCTTGGTCACGAAGCTGGTGTGCTCGCCTCAGAAAGGAAGGAAGGGTGTATACCCGATCTGGCAATGTGCTGTAAATTCCCCCAGGCATGGTTGGTCAAAGGTTTAGGTTAGGTTTTTTACAGCAGGTAGGCAGTGTGGTAGTTTGGTGCAGTGACAAGAGTGAGGGGGGCGGGCAGTTGGTTGTTCGAGCAACAGTCTTTTAAGAGAAATCGAAACCTAACCTAACGTCTTCCTCCCATGAAGCTTGCAACCTCGTGTCACGCAATATATATATATATATATCTTTAAATTCACAATTGGTGGCAATATCACATATATATATCTTTAAATTCCCAATTGGTGACAAAAAATATCAAGTGCCTACCGCTGCTGGTGATCACCAGTGTTTCTCACGAATAAATGGGTTGCGTTAATGTTGGAGACGTCAATTGGAATTACCACATGTGGTAATTATTTCAGAAATACCGACAAAACTCCACATATCCTTGCAACGTCATGGAATACGATTGGCAAATAACCTGTACCTGTTTACGACGAATCAACATCAAACCCCACAGCCAAGAGTAAAAGTGGCATATGTCTTGTACCTGTTTATGACGGAATCAACATCGAACCTGCAGAGCCAAGATATGACAAAGTATAAGTGGCCAATTGTCTATACACCGCAACGGAGGTGATAAAAACTTGTGGAGCACTGTACCGAGCCTGATTTAGTCCCAATTTTTGAGCATGACTGCCAGTTAACGCAACAGTCTTGTGTGTTCAAGATTTGCTGCTAGAAAGAGGTGTTTTGTACCACAACCTCCTCACAAGTATATCACCATTATGGCCCCAAGCTCCACGTGCCTTACACCAAATTTTCTGTGGCGTTGCTCGGCGCTAATTTTCTGATAACTATCTTTCCCTGACTATCGTTAACAACAAAAAATGCTAGGTAGGCGCCGCGTTCCGAAGGTGCAAGGGCTATTTTTTGAAAAAATTCAAGGGGCAAGCCGCAGGTGATTTGAAGAAGCATAGAATGATTTGAATTTGTTCTGGAACTAGACCAACATGAGGCCCGCTCGTCGGGATTTCATCGAAACTGGGCCTCTAAATTTACCTATTGCGTGTGCATGAAGACAGGTTATATTGGTTGTCAAGAATTTTACAACTATGGCCGCTCTATGTAACTGGTTCTAGGCCCAATATGTGAGCCGGAATGATCTCGACACCATGACATGGTGCGATTGCACCGCTCTCATGCTTTTCCTGGTCTAAAATTCCTGCTGCGCTTTACGCTTACACTTATCAGTAAGCAAATGCGCCTAGGCATACTCCAGCTATAAAAACTAGGAAAGACGTCTTCTGTTTCATATTGCATATTACCCCCACATAATTATCTACCACCCTATATGCCCACTATCACAGTCCCTGTTACTCTCGTCTTGCTGTACCTGGACCCTAACTTTCCTGGTAGGCATTCCTACGGTGCTCAGTTGTCATGCTTCGCCTGACTCCAGTTTACATTCACAGGTGCGCCCTGGAACTGGGCGCAGTGGCAAGACGTCACTGGTGTTCGCCATGGCCTTTTCCCACCGGAGGATGGCCACCTTCCAACTGGCTGGACTAGAGAGGATGCGCGGCGTGTTGAGGCGTACTTTGGGCATGTCAGCCTGCTTCCACTCGAGGACGGTAAGACGAAGTATATAGTCAGCAAGGAAACCAGCCCTCATTCTGAAGGACGTGAGTTTTGGCGGAAATGGATCCAATCTATGTGGGATAAGTGGAAAATCCATAGCATCATTAGCAACGCCCTCCACTCCCACGCCATACACCCGATCTCACTCCTTATCGAAGAAGGGGACTTGGATCTCTGGCCGCCTGCCGAGAGCTATGTTGCGGTGGCAGTCAATACAGTTGGTCAAGAGCTCTTTGGTATAGAGCTACTTGGGTCTGAGGGTAACCTCCCCATGAAGCTGCAGCGCCCTGTTAGCAGCTTAATTCAACGCTCATGGGCAAGAATTCGGACCCAGATCAAGAGGGATAGGGCCAGAATGCAAAATTTGGAGGTGTTGGCCATGGAAGCTTTTCGAAGTACGTTCTTCTTCTTTTCCCTTTCAGTGAGCTCTTAGCCAACTTGGATGCAGGTGCAGCAACCGAGGGAGTCACCAAGGGTCAAATGGTTATAGCCA
>JABCKM010010115.1:0-10111 GCA_018221805.1 Rugosomyces carneus
CGTCCTGTCGTAGTCGTCATTGATGGCTTGGATGAGACAAATCGTGATCGTCTGGAGGAGACAGCGACGATCTTCTCCACCTTGTTCCCGGCACTTCGAGCTTATAGCAACGTAAAAGTCTTCATCTCCAGCCGAACGGAGAATGAGATACAAAAATCGTTTACCCTTCCCCTTAACACCAAACACGTCAAACGTGTCCATCTGGACACAGCCGAACCATCTTCCATTCGCGACGTGTCACTTTATATCAAGCGCAACCTTCTGGATCTTGTCAAAAAGCACGATCTTAACTGGGATGTCTGGCCAGGTGACAAACAATCTCAGGCACTTGGGGATAGGGCATCTGGGCTGTTCATATGGGCAGTGACTGCCATAAAGTTCATACATGGGGAGTTGGAGTTGCTTGGAACAGAATGTCTCAAGGAGGTACTTGACCTGCTTACAGCCGAAGTCCTGGACGACATTAATGCGCTGTACATGCTTATTCTCACCGTTACTTATAAAAATCGCCAAAACGAATGGGAGTTCGAAACATTCCGGCGCCTTGTTGGTGCTATCGTGTGTTTACAGGAGCCATTATCCATTGGCGATCTTTCGACATTACTCGACTTACGCAAGTCACCTTCCAGCAATCCAGTGGACGTTGTCCAGTTTGTACGCCGATTTAGGACGATCCTAGTGACTGGCACAGACTCTATTGATGGATCTACTGTACCACGGATTCACAAGTCGGTGTATGAGTTTGTCACAAGTAACAGCATCGATGCACGGTTCCGCGTTGAGCCTACTCATGCGCACGTGGAGCTTACTACGCGCTGTCTTGCCTATTTTGGTACTTTACCTGAAAAGTTCAAAGAAGACCCGATATCTGTGCCGCTTCGGTACTCGTGTCGCTTCTGGTCATTCCACCTTTCACAGGCTGTTTTTTTGGGTGATGTTGTGCGCTGTGCAGATTTTAGGCGGTTTCCGGCTACACGCAGCCCATATGTAGACCTGTCACTATCTCCTCATCGGGTCCAATATTCTGGACGCACCGCAAGAGTAGAAATCCCTCTTCATGATAGCACTCGCATGTGGGATGCTATCAGTGGTCTCAGTATAACTCATACACATCGTATCACTGGTGTGGCACTCTCTCCTGATGGGACAGACATCGTGACATCTTCTCTTGATGGCACTATACGGGTTTGGGATTCCACAAATGTGGCGCTGAGACGAAGACTGGTCAAGAACCCCAGTAGAATTGATAGTATTGCAATTGCTCCTGATGGGAAATCTGTTGTCTCCACATCGACTGATGATGTTTTTCTTTGGGATTATCTGACTGGTGCATCAATATGGCGATTTTCACGAGACAGGTTTATTCAGCCATTGTCTGTAGTGTTTTCACACGATGGCATGTGGGTAGTTGCTGGCTGGAGTGATGACTCATTGGGGCTGCTGAATGCGCGGGATGGGGAAGTGATTGGGAAACCTTGGACTGGCCATAAATACCCCATCACGAGCATCTCCTTTTCCTCTGACAGTCATAGAGTGGTCTCTGTCGATCGTGATGGACAATGCTTTATCTGGGATGTTGCCACAGGTCAGAAAATTGATACTTGGGGCTGTGGACTCCAAGGTTGGATACTTCATACCTGCTCGCCCGTTAACAATGATGTGATCGCATTCTATAACCACTCTGGTATTAAGATCCGAGCGCAAGGCCATATCCTCCAGGAGTTCTCTGATAATGTTTTTGCCTTGTCATTTTCTCAAGACGGTGGAAAGATCATTTTTGGCACTCCCACAACCATTTCGATCGCAGCAGTTGGTCACGGCAAGCATATCACTAGCAAAATCAGATTCACAGATTCCAATTATTTGAGGATACGAGCCTTTTCACCAACCTGGGAATTTGTCTATCTGACAAGCAATGATCGCGAAATCCGTGTCCATGCTATCACAGCACTTCCTTTGCGACCAGCGGTACAAGCCTCTCGCCAACCACACAAGCCAAATCTATCCAATATGGAAGAGGTTGAATGCAGCATCAATACCATCACCAAAAACCAGCATCTCGATGCAATACGATGGCACAACCTCAACAATAGCACAGATAGTGATGTCAAGATATGCATGATGACAGACGCCATCATCTGTGGATACAAGGATGGTTCTCTGGCAGTTTGGGACTTGTGAATCATAGGTGAGCACTCAAAAATTCCAGCCAACAAGTAACAAGTGTTTAAACTGCTTGAAGGAGGTGTTTCATAACTTGACATTAATTCTACCGTTCTGTATACATCTGAAAGGAAATCCTCACTTCCACGTGTCGAGTGTCGTTCATAATTCACCACATTTCCATTTCCATTTCCCTCACCTGCTTTCCCCCTCTTTTGGCATGCCTCCGCTACCGCAGCTACCCAACATACCCAATATGGCTGTCAGCTATTTCAATAAAGATGCATAATGTAAGGTGGACGCAAGTGCAGCATGAGTGGGTCTACTCTCATCATACTCCTTTGGCGAGTTCTGAAGGCATGACAACTATTGTTGGTACTATATACCTTCATAGGTTTACCAGTACTGTCACTGCATCAGTTTATTTTTCATTCGCACTGAGTGGCTCCGTCATCATATCTTCCATATTGCACGTATTCCAATGCCTATACTCATACCTCCAAAGCATTAACACATTGTGGACACGTTGTATACCGCATAGTACTCTAATCTACGCTGATTAACATTAGCTAAGTCCTGTAAGACACTCGGCGACGAACACACATTACGAGGAAACATCTAAACGCAAGCGTATATAGTGACTCATCATCTCATCTACCACCCATTATGGAACCTGTCTCCATCTCCATACTCCTGTTGTCATATGGCTGGTATGCTAGGTCATATATGTACCCGTTTTATATATATACATGGACACTTGTCAACAGGAGTGCGCATCAGTCCTATCGGCCACGGACCCGGATAAGCGACCCCAACCTTACGCTCTTGTGGTACTAGACTGTTAATTGAATAAAAAAAGCGCATACAGAGTCTTGATCGGTTGGGCAACTTGGGTATGGTATTGATGAGACCGTGGAGCCATATGCTTGGCTTGTCAACGGGGTCAGTATTTATGAGATACCCACCGATTAACACACTGAGTGTCATCAAACGACCAATCTAGCCGTCTTGCGTAACACCTAATCTGGGACTTGAGTCTATCTCTGCGTGCTCTTTGGATCACATAGTTATGTCTATTAAGACAAGTAGGTAATACAGGGTAAAACAGTATAGAAGGGCTTGCAACTCGTCATCACATCAATGGCAGTCGAGGTACCCAGGAATGTTCCTTACGGGTAACACTTGAATGAGACAGTCTTTCTACGTGAGTTGAGATATTATTGTACACGCGCTAGGAAGAACTCACCATGACGGCCCATTGAACCTATGCCATTTATGTCTACTACCATTAGTGCATTCTCGTGAATAACGCCCCCTCTTCTACTGTTGAATAGCCCCCGAGGCACGACAGCAAGCTCGAAATGTGTGCTGATGCAGAGAGTTGAAGATCACAGCTGGAGACAAATGGTATTCCGTAGAATACGTGCAAAAAGAGTGCTAAGGATGCACAATACGTAAAAGAGGGATGAAAAATTACGAGATGGAGGTATAAAGTGAACGGAAGACGCCTATACTGAGAGTTTTTTTTTCAGTAGCTAGATGCTTGCCCTCGTGTATGATCTGTTTTATGTGGGTCGACAACGATGCTCTCATAAGAAATATGCTGACGTGTAGTCGTCTAGAAGTGTCAGCGAGTTGCTGACATCGTTGCTGTGAGAGTGGGTGGTGCGAAGTTGGCTGGGTGGTTGGCATGGATGGAATCGTTTATTGATACCGGCTCTTCTTGATGTTACTATAAAGTAATTTGCGAGTAGATAAGACCGATAAAAATTGATATAGCACCCTTAGCTGATATTCTGATATTCAAGACAGATTTTAATGAGTTGTATATCGTGTCCAGAAACTTGAAACGTACCCAAACCTTTCTCCATAGCAATCTCATATCCCTCCTAAGTGATACTCTCATCCAAATGAAATCTGGTGGACTGCAAGTCTATTTCACGCATTTAGTAATCCATGCTATTTTTTCTTGTTCTTCTCATACAATTTATATGACTCAGGAAGGCGGCCAGAAACTTGAAAATACGTCCGTTACTATCTGCCGCAATAGCACGTATAACTATACCTTTCGCTTATACACTTCTATCGATGGCACAGGACGGTTCAGAATCCGAGGCCAACTCTGGTGGACATACGTCAATTTTATACGTTTATAACTAAGTTGTACACGTTTCTTTATTTTTCTCCTCTTATGATTTAGGGCCGTCCGGAAAACGACAAGATACATCAGAATCAAGTTGATTTCATGCTTCTGTAGGTAGGCTGTACATGTTTTTATTGTACTTCTCATATCATCTATAGGACTCAGGCGTTCGAGTGGAATCGCCATGGTCTCGCTCAATAGTGCGGATGACCTTTACTCTTTCGTTCCTACCCTTCTATCAATGGTGCATTTCCATTCGAACTTGTAGGCAGGAGACCTTCGAGGACTCGCTTCTATGGGGTGCTATATACGATTGGTGCCAATATCCAAACCTAGAGCGAGGTGCATTTTTTTCTTGGGCACATAGCTAGATACGCCAGGGTATATGTCAGTCGCCACAGGTCATAAGGTGAGCCACCTACTCATCTTTTCATCGTCATCTTGAATATCAACAAGGGTATCCTGTATTTCAACTACATCCTCGCAGTACATGTAGAGTAGGGGCACATAAGGCGGATGATGCTCTGCTCGTCGGTAAGATAAAGTTGCGTCCTTCTCAGTGCAATTGGCATGATAAGGTCAAGCCTTTCTATGGGTGTATCAGCCTTTCCAACCATGGTGTCGGCAATGACACCTACACCTTTCGTTGTAAGGTTCACTGGCGCGTTTCCTAGTATTACACTACACTCATCGGAGGGTGTCAGCTCGGTACAACGAAGGCTAGCTGATATTAAACTGGAAGTTCAGAGATGCGGAAGTTGGGATTGGGTAGCCTCGTCAATTTACCTTTGTCGGCTAGTAGGGGAATGCCCGTTTGCTAAAATGATGTCAACGTCAGTACTTTATCTGTTACTCGCTACTTTTTATTGATGGTAAACAAATATCGAGGATCCCAGTGCCCCAAGAGAGAAAAAAAGAATTTCTGCTACTCCAGCCACCGATTAATTGGCACCCGTGCAATAAACCCTCTTTTTATCTTTATCGTGATGCTATCATCTTTCTGCGAATTTGTCCAGCTTGGTCTTGTTACGTGGGCTCGAGAAAAGAAAATGGGCGCCTATGTAGATGCGGTTGGCGTCCGTACCACCTGATCTACACACGTGGATTCCTGTCTAATGACACCGGCTCACACAGCATCAAAATTCCCACTCTAACCTTCTCACAACAACGATGGCTACCTCAAGTAGTGACCAAACATCTACGACGATGTTATCGAGCATCAATGCATTAGCGGTTCAATTCATGAGCAGGTTCTTCCCTCAGGAAGGGGAATCAAGCGGGTGAGCGATCCACCATCAATCATGATTCTTGACTCGCACTTACACTACATCTCACAAGACACGGCACTCAAACACAGATAAAGCGACCTTGGGAGTCTTGGGAGCTCAATCAAGAATTCTTTAGGGCTCTCTCTCGATGGACATTGGAAAATCCAGAGACGACATTAGATCGAGTACTCGACAACATACGTGACGGACTCCAGAATTCGAAGGACTTATTTGCCTTAATACCGGAAAGCCCATTCCCTGCACGTGGGCTCGTTACTGCGCTGGCCCATCTTCTTCAACTCGGTATTGTGAGTTATCGTGTTATATCAACTTTAAATAGAGCATAATCACTGATAACAATGGCAGTCTGTACGTCGAGCGCAACGAGACGTATACGATTTTGCGAGAGACGTCATTCGATGGGTTGCATTGGTGAAAGCTGCCTTCGATTCTACCAAGTATGAAGATTTTGCTGGTCGGGCATGGCGGGATCTCAGGCAAATGCGGTATGTTTTTTGCTCGACCCTCCGCGACATGTTCTGTTGATAGAGGTCTGGCACAGGGAGCTTGTCGACAAATGTAGTTTATGGGCTGTTGAACGACTGCGCGATGGACGATGGCTGCGAATTGGACACGGCCTTACCATATCAAACGAGATCAAAGAGTTTAACGAGCAAATTTCCAAGGCCAGAGCACTGTTTCAGGTATTTTTTATGATGCACCCGGTTATAATGTATATGACAAAATTCCGTGGGACAGGATCTTTCGGCGATTAACATGGCGCGAGGGTTGGATGCCATAATGAGCAAACTCCGCAATATAATCATGACCCAACAAATTATCGCCGCAGAGATCCAGGAAGTCCGCCAGACACAGCAAAAACAACTGGTGAATGTGGTTACAGTGCTTTATGTGAATGACGGCTAATATCGCCCTCTCAGGACCGTATCACGGATGAGCTAAAGTTACAAAAGGAGGTCGATGAACGTGAACATTTTTTCGCCAAATCCCTCGATTTGCATGCCATCAGTAGCTTTGCATATGATAGCCAAGGGAAACGGCCATGTGACGAAGGTACGCGCATCGACGTCCTCAAAGAGATCCGAAAGTGGAGAGATGATATAAAACACGGACCCCCAAACTTTCTCTGGTTGACGGGTGATCCTGGCTGTGGAAAGTCAGCCGTGACTGCGTCATTTGCCCGAGAATGTAAAGACGAGGGCGTTCTCTGGGCGCAGTTCTTTATCAACAGAAACAACGCGGAGACCACGGACCCTCGATCATACTTCCCATCGATTGCCCGCCAGCTCGCAGATTACTCATCAGAGGTCGCTCAGGCCATCCACCTTACACTCGTCAAGCAACGCTCAATCGCTGATGACGTATCAGCTGAACAGGCAGCCCGTCTTTTCACAGATTCGATTCAGAAAGCATCGACGCTTGACCCTAATCGACCAGTTGTCGTAGTCATTGATGGTTTAGATGAGACGCACCGTGACCGACTGGAAGAAACAGCAAAGATCTTCTCCACCTTATTTACGGCACTGGAGGCTTACAGCAATGTGAAAGTTTTCATCTCTAGCCGAACGGAGAATGAGATACAGAAATCGTTTATCCTTCCCATGAACACAAAGCACGTCAAACGCGTTCATCTAGACACAGCCAATCTATCGTCCGTTCGTGACGTGTCATTTTATATCAAGCGTAATCTTCTCGATCTTGTCGAAAAACATGATCTTAACTGGGAGGTGTGGCCAGGTGATGAACGCTCCCAGGCGCTTGTGGATAGGGCATCTGGTCTGTTCATATGGGCAGTGACCGCTATAAAGTTCATACATGGAGAGCTGGAGTTGCTTGGTACAGAATGTCTCAAGGAGGTACTCGACCTGCTTACTGCCGAAGTCCTGGACGACATTAATGCGCTGTACATGCTTATTCTCACCGTTACTTATAAAAATCGCCAAAACGAATGGGAGTTCGAAACATTTCGGCGACTTGTCGGTGCTATTGTGTGTTTACAGGAGCCATTATCCATTGGCAATCTTTCGACGTTACTCGACTTACGCAAGTCACCTTCCAGCGATCCAGTGGACGTTGTCCAGTTTGTACGCCGATTTAGGACGATCCTGGTGACTGGCACAGACTCTATTGATGAATCTACTGTACCACGGATTCACAAGTCGGTGTATGAGTTTGTCACAAGTAACAGCACCGATGCACGGTTCCGCGTTGAGCCCACTGATGCGCACCTCGAGCTTACTACGCGTTGTCTTGCCTATTTTGGTACTTTACCTGAAAAGTTCAAAGAAGACCTGATGTCGGTGCCGCTTCGGTACTCGTGTCGCTTCTGGTCATTCCACTTTTCACAGGCAGAGTTTCCGGGTACTGCGGTGCGCTGTGCAGATTTTAGGCAGTTTCTGGCTACACGCATCCCATATGTAGACCTGTCACTATCTTTTCATCGGGTCCAATATTCTGGACGCACCGCAAGAGTAGAACTCCCTATTCATGGTGGCACTTGCATGTGGGATGCTATCAGTGGTCTCATTGTAACTCATACAGCTTCTATCATGAGCGTAGCACTCTCTCCTGATGGGACAGACATTGTGACCGCTTCTCTTGATGGCACCATACGGGTTTGGGATTCCACAAACGTGGCGCTAAGACGAATACTGGTCAAGTGCCCAAGTAGAATCAATAGTATTGCAATTGCTCCTGATGGGAAATCTGTCATCTCCACATCGACTGATGGTGTTTCCCTTTGGGATTATTTGACTGGTGTATCAATATGGCGGTTTTCGGAAGGCGGGGCTATCGAACCATTATCTGTAGTGTTTTCACATGATGGCATGTGGGTAGTCGCTGGCTGGAATGATAATTCATTGAGGCTGCTGAATGCGCGGAATGGGGTAGTGATTGGGAAACCTTGGACCGTCCACAAATACCCTATTACGAGCATCTCATTTTCCTCCAACAATCATAGAGTGTTCTCTGTCGATCGTGATGGACAATGTCTTATCTGGGATGCTGCCACGGGTCGGAAGATCGATACTTGGGGCTGTGGGCTCCTAGATTGGATACTCCATACCTGCCGCCCGTTGACGATGATCTGGTTGCATTCTATAGCTACTCTGGTATTGAGATCCAATTGCAAGGCCATATCATCCAGCAGTTCTCTGATAATGTCATCGCCTTGTCGTTTTCTCAAGATGGCGGAAATATAATTTTCGGCACTCCTACAACCATTTCGATCGCAGCTGTTGGTCATGGCAAGCAGATAACCCGCACAATCAGATTGACAGATTCCGATTCTTTGAGGATACAAGCCTTTTCACCAGCCTGGGACATTGTCTATCTAACCAGCGACGGTTACACAATATACGTCCACGCTATTCACAACGATGCAACATTTCCTTTAGAAACAACGTCACAGGCCTCTCCCCAACCACCCAAGCCAAATCTATCCAACATGGAAGAGGTTGAACGTGGCATCAATACCATCACCGAAAACAACTGTCTTGATGCGATAAAATGGCACAACCTCATGGATAGCACAGACAGCGGTGTCAAGATATGCATGGTGACGGACGCCGTGATCTGCGGATATAAGGATGGTTCTCTAGCAGTTTGGGACTTGTAAATAACAGGTGAGCACTCCAAAATACCACCCGACAGGTAAACAAATGCTTAAACCGCTTGAATGAGGTGTTCCGTGACTTGACACTGAATCCACCATTCCGTATACATTTGAAGGGAAATCTTCACTTCTACGTGTCGAGTGTCGTTCATAATTTACCACAAAAACATTTCCAGTTCCCTTACTCGCTTTCTACCCCTTTTGGCGACTTCTGACCGCATGATGACTACCGTTGGTACTATATACCTCCATAACATTGCACGTATTCCAATGCCTATACTCATTCCTCCAAGCGTTAGCACATTGTGGATACATTATATACCCCTAGTACTCCAGTGATTATTGGTTTGCGAGTAGGCAGAATATGGTGCATTCAAAATAGATCTCAATGCAATGCGTAGCATCCACAAATTGAGGACATACCGTACCCTTTGCAGTGTTCAACTCAAGACGAAAGCCAACGCCTCCTTCTGAATCCGTTTGTGCATCAGCTAGACCATGAAATCAATTTATGCAGGAATATCATCTAACACTAGTGGACCACAAGTTCATAAGCCACTCATGTTTTTTTCTTGTTCTTCTCATGCTATCCATACTAGTAGGACTCAGGAAGACGACGAGAGGCATTTAAAGGTTACTACCATCGAATAGCACATATAACCATTGCCTCTCGTTTATATGGTTCTATCGATGATACACTTCGGTTCGGAATTGTAAGTAGGATACATATAGTAGGGGCACGTCAGGTGGATAAAGTGCCTATTGGCATATAGGTTCGTTCTTCTCAGTTCGAACAATCAAGCAGGATGGTTTCAAAGTTTTCGTGGCCGTGGTGTCGGCGATGATATATACACGAATACCCGGCAGGCATGGACCATATTCCCAACGACTCGGTGGTTC
>JABCKM010010116.1:0-10071 GCA_018221805.1 Rugosomyces carneus
TTACACCGACATAACACTACGAGCTCCATGCCTATTCCTCCGCCTTATGATAGGGGAGGTGCGGGGTCGACTACTATGTGATGTTATTATCGATGGCATGGAGGGTAGCAGTTCAAGTGTTTTCCAGGACCTGGCGGCACATTGACGGTTAATATATGTTTGGGCACTTTACAGTATGCATATGACCACATGGCAAGGTTTCTACTCCGGAACGGAATTTTATTCTCGTGGTTTTACGGAAGGCTGGACGTGCAGTCACGGTACACCCACAGAGTTTGACTGACATAAATTGAAGCGTCCCATCTGCCAGCGGAGGTTTCCGCGAGTCATTTGCGACTTTTGCTGATCAACAAAAATCTTATCACTCCGGACGTTGATACGATGTAATTTCACTGGCTTCTCCTTCCACCCTCAACCTCTTCCATCCGTAGAACCCTCCACCTGTCTTCGAAACTTCATTGACTTCAGAGGAGACGCTGGATCCGAATGACGGTGATGAAGTCCCGGGAGATGCTTGCTTTCTCATTTAATGTTTAGAGACCACGCAGAAGGCTTGCTTTCCCGTTCTTTTTTCCCTCTATGTAGCGGATCTGCCGACAGGAACTTCACACCAGTCGGGGCGATTGTGGGAGGCGTCGTGGGAGGTGTTGCGGCAGCTCTAGTGGTTGTGGGTCTCGCTGCGCTCTTCTGGCTGTCACAAACAAGGAAGGTCTTATTTTTGGAACATCTCGCAAATTCACTGGCAGTCCTTAGCCGGCAGATGATGTATTAACGATGACTTGAGGCGATGGTCACCTCTTTCCTGCACGATCAGTAAAATCTTTGGCTCTTGACCTTGATATGATAACTGGCACTGCCGACAGCAACGTTTCGGGCTAAAGCACACGACAGTTCTTCGACTCCCGGTATCCAGGGAACATTATTCTTGTAATGGTTTTACGGAAGCTAGGGATGAGAAGCTATACCTACAGCGTTTTCCTGATATAACCTCAAGCGTTCCACTTTCACCAAAGGAATGGGACATTACGTCTTCTCTCTAAAATAGCTATACGGACCGTCCGTCGAGCACCAGTGCAAGTCACGAGATTTTTCTCTCTTGAGCCAAACCCTTCTCGTTCTTCAGATCGTTAACGTGAAACCACAGGACCCTCATCAGGACCAGACCTATTATTACGTTGAAATACCTCCACCAAGTGCTTCGATGTGAGTGATATAGGGAAATAATCTGTGGTTCTCGTTCCAACATTATCATGAGGAGCACATGTTCTTGAGTCTAGAGAAGCTCGTCAGCAGGTAACCAACACCGGTTTTGTTTTCGAGAGCGGCGGTGCTCTATAAGCAAGGAAGTCCAAAGCGAGATAGCATAAGCATGCTCATCCTCAAAAGTTCATTCAGTTCATCCCGCGCTCTAAACTGCATGCGGTTGTCTTCTTTTTCACCCTCTCTCGCGACCTGAATTCACAACCACTGTCAAGCTTCATCGATCCATCTAAGCTCAACACTAAGTCTTGCGAGCTATACCAGTAGCACCCATTTCCTAGGAAAGTAGTTGACAAACACGACGCAATACAGTGCTTTAGCGAGTGTAACGGAGGAAGATTGGACGAGGAGTGTTCCCACGCACCTGGGCCGAATGGCAAATTCCGGCTCGGCGTCGGGTAGCGCCTTCGCGCCCTGCAGCGATGTTGTTTTATCCATCTTGTTCTCACTGGGATATTCGTTGGGTGTTCCCGCCCAATAGCCCCAAAATAGGTCGTTACATGTTCTGATATCTAAATTCTGACATGACATATGGGCCTGTCGTCAGCTGAGCAAGTCCAAGTCACGAGTTGATTCTCTTGGATTAGTAGATATCTCTCATTCGTTGGATCATTTGACGAGAACGCACAAGCCCCCCATCGGAAATATTCCTATTATTACGTGGAAAGATCACAGCCAAGGCCTTCGTTGTGGAGTGATGTAGGAAAATCATGTCGTTCCGGAATGATCGTGAGGGACACATATGCTTGGACGGCGTAAAGCTCTTCGCTCAGTAGAGGTAACAAAATATTGATTTGGTTTACAGACGTACAGTCGGTACAGAGTGAGGCCTTCGCTGATGATAATCTGCAAACAAGGAAAGCTTCAAGTTTGGTTAAATAAATAGTGCATGCTCGACTCGACAAAGAATAAAACGTTACGTGACAAACATGATCCCATCAGCCAAAAAAAGGGTATACATAACCAGTGTATAGGTCGTAAAGGTGTGGCATTTCGTGGGTTCTCCTCCTTCCCACCCTCCCCCATATCATGGCAAACATTGCACTGGACGAAATCACCCCTGCGTTCGTTTTAGGTGGAGGCAATGCACCATGGTCAACGCGCAATTCTATGCGCAACGTTGGAGGCGCAGAGAAGTGGCCACAATTCGCGGAGAATACAACTAGTGACACGGGTCCATTGGGAACAGCCAAGATAACATTCAACGGTAAGGGGTTGCTGCGTGCCGGAGGGGTCCTCCACCTGCCTGGAGAGATTTGACTAATCATTGGCGACATTCAGGAACGTCGATAGCTCTTTTTGGGACGACGCCACTTGCTCGAGCGTCTCAGAGTTTCGGTGCCCAAGTAGATACCGGAACCAAGTCCAACAACAGTTATGGTAGCTCACAACCATCGACTACGGGCCAATGGTACCAATCTCCGGTGCTGGCAAATGGAGTTCATACGTTATCAATTGACCGCCTTGCCGGGCCGTCGTTGGATTACGCCGTTGTGGCTGCAGGACCCGAAACTCCGTTAAAGGGATTTCGACTCTTGGTCGATGACGCAGATCCTGATTTCGGCTTTTCCGGTAATTGGACACAGACCGTAGGGCAGTACAACGACTCGTCCACCGTTGTCTTCCCTTACGGTAACAAGACACATGCGTCTGGTACAGCTGGATCCTCAGCAACCCTGCGATTTTATGGTAAGTAATTCACTCATCCTCTTCAGTTTTGTTTGTTGAACAACGGGTGATTTGGATCCAACAAACAGGCAGCTCTCCATGTCTTTTCGCAGGTCTGAGCTCAAGTAATTCCGGATCTGTAACAGTTAGATTTACGCTGTATGATCGTATCTGGTCGGAAACCTACCATCGAGCGCCAAAGCAACTGCAGCTAGGGAACGTGGGGAACATTGACGCAGGGAGCTTCCGTCTATTCATAAATGATTCTTTACCTGTGGACTTCCACACGTTCAAGTTGGAAATAGTCGAGGCCGTCGATCAAATGTTCATGGTCGACTTTTTCACGTACCTTCCAGCGTTCGAAAAGCCGTCAGTAAAACCAAACGCAAATGCGTTCCCAGCACCGCTCGTGACTGCGTCTTCGCTATCCTCGGCGCCGACAGCGTCATCACCTTCCTCAAATACTGGGTCTGACAACAACAGCTCAACGCCTGTTGGAGCAATCGCTGGAGGTGTTGTGGGAGGCGTTGTGGGAACTCTGGCTGTTGTGGGTCTCATTGCACTCTGGTTGCTGTTACGGAAAAGGAGAGCCCGAAAAGCTTCGGAGCGACCTATTGGTGAGAATTTTGCTATGCTGATCGTACGATTACCGCAACTAAATTTAAAAAAAAACTAAATTAAAAGCGACGCACATGGTTGAGCCGTTCATGGCCAATGATGAGCCAGCGTCTCCGTACAAGCCAAGCTTATTATCGCTGAAAAGTGGAAGCAGCAGTATCAATGCCCTAACACCTCCAAATACGCCGCCATATGCCCAGCACAAGCCTGGAGGACCAGTGATATTGGAACGCGATGGAGACATTCCACAACCTGAAGCTGTCATGTTACCCCAGCACAAGCCGTCGGCGGAGCGAGCACGTAACATTGTTACTGCTATTGCTGAAGATGATGGTATGGATGGCGAGGGGGTTCCGCCGGTATCGGGAGGAGGCCCACGGGCTAACAGGAGGCAACGTGTAAGGGAGCTGGTTTTGGAATTGCAAAGAGAGATCGCTGAGGTAGACGATGAATCTTTCGGCATTGATAGGGCAGATTTACACCGGCGCGACACTGTGAGCTCTGGTGTCACCATTCCTCCGCCTTATGAGAAGGCACGACAGGAGTCTTGACGTGCCTTACTACAAAACAAATTAAATATATATGATCCTTTTTTTTTCCCCGTGCTTACCAGTTGCTTACCGTGATGAGTATTGTAGTTTTCGTTAATTGGACATGTATCATTGTATGTCAACATGGATGCGTGAGAAAATAACATCCCTTGACAATCAACCAACGTGTACTTGTAACCTCGACCATCATCGATGCATAATCTCATAGGCATTCGACTGCTCGGACTCTGCTTGGGCGATTAAAGAAATGTGATGGCGGTCGGCATCACAAGGACATGCGTTGCGGATGTGAAATTTGCCATGCCCGCACCGATTTGAATATCGAACCCGTATCGGCATTTCCGTGTATTTCGGATTGATAGAAAAATAAATATATCGTCGAGCCTCGAAATATTCAGCCGACTCCTTTTCTCGCTCTCAACGTTATGGCCTATAGAAATATGGCACTCTGGAGCTCTTGGGTCTTGCTATGGTCAATCCTCGCTGTCCATGCCGCCGCCGAAAATTTCGCCACGTCCTGTGAATACCTCAAAACTCACCTTCATCTGGACAAGACAAAAATTATATCGGCCACTCACATCTCAGCTCCTTCTAATGTTTCCACTCCCGGAACGTGCCAAACCAAGGCGTTCGTGTCTACACCGATTTGCCGAGTCCAGTTCGTCATCAATACGAGCCCGTCATCGTCAGTGTATGCAGAGGCATGGCTTCCACTCACATGGTATGGTCGTTTACTAGGCATAGGAAATGGGGGCCTGGGAGGATGTACGTATCTGATTATATACCCTCATGACTCTCGACTAATATGCGCGTAGGCGTCGACTACGAGGACCTTGACTATGGATCCTCATATCATTTTGCAACGATATCCACCAACAACGGGCACGACGGCGACAACGGGCTGTCTTTCCTCAAGAAACCCCAAGTCATCAACGACTTCGGTCACCGTGCTATCCATGTAGCAGCTGTCGTCGGTAAAGAAATCGTTAAAGCTTACTACGGACGACGACATAACAAAGCGTACTTTATGGGTTGTTCCTCGGGCGGCAGACAAGCTCATCAAGAAGCTCTTAAATACCCGGAGGACTTTGACGGTATCATCGCAGGAGCACCTGCGACCAACTGGAACCACCTCATGGGTTGGTTCGCCATATTGGCTCGTTTCGTCGGAGCCCCGGACCCACAGCGCAGCGCCAACTTCATACCGCTTCCGTTATGGAACGTCGTATCGGCAGAAATTCTCAAACAGTGTGACGAGCTCGACGGCGTCAAAGACGGGATTATCACCGACCCCGACGAATGTCAATTCCGCCCAGAGGCTATCGTGTGCACAGGAAACTCCACAAACGACTGCCTCTCACCACCACAGATCGACGCTCTGCGACAGATTTATCAGCCCTTGTTTGGGTTAAGCGGAGAA
The DNA here is from genome assembly GCA_018221805.1 of Rugosomyces carneus. Taxonomy (NCBI): domain Eukaryota; kingdom Fungi; phylum Basidiomycota; class Agaricomycetes; order Agaricales; family Tricholomataceae; genus Rugosomyces; species Rugosomyces carneus. The sequence continues at coordinate 5,518 of JABCKM010010116.1, forward strand.
CTGCTCTACCCCCGTTACGATCCAGGGGCGGAGGCTGACGGAAACGCTGTATATGTGTTCAACGGCTCCGTGGTCGCTTTCGCACGTGTGAGTCGTAATATCAATCAAGCTAGCTTGTCTCGATTTTGATGTCTCTTTTTCCATTAAGGATTGGTACCGGTATGCCGTTCTTAGCGACCCCAAATACGACTTTCGCGATTTTGGCCGCAAGCATATCGCTCTTGCGGACAAGATCAACCCTGGCGGGATTTCTACATTCGATGGTAATCTCGCATCTTACAAGAAGAGGGGAGGTAAATTCCTTGTTTATCAAGGTCGTAGCGATCAGGTGAGTTCGGTTCCTGTCACCTTACATCAACCTTAAACATGAACGCGCCTTATCTATAGCTTGTCCCTGCTGGGAATGCGAAACGCCTCTACAACCTCATATCCAAGACGCTTCATCTGCCTTCCCTGGATGACTTCTATCGTGTCTTTTTCGTTCCTGGCATGAACCACTGTTACGGTGGACGAGGCGCGACGAGGTTCGGCCAACTCGGCCCTGGTCTTGGGCAGTTGCGCCAGGGTCTGTTGACGGTCAACGCATCCTCACACAATATTTTGCTCGCAATGGTGAACTGGGTTGAAAATGGGACTGCCCCGGATACCATCATCGGCACGTCTGCGGCTGGGGAGGAACGAGCGCACTGCAGGTATCCTCATAAGAGTGTTTGGAATGGAACATCGTTTTTGTGTCAATAATAGGGTATTTTCATCTATGTTATGCAGGATATTCATATAACTCATGCTTGGTTTGTATTACAGTAATTCGGCGGCGCCGATATAGTTGTTCTCGCGATATTCTTTTAGATGATCTCTCCCCCCTGAGCGATTGTTATCTAACCCGTCGCTATGCTGTTTCGAATGCCGTAAATATACTTTGGATTTCCCCTCTTACTAGCTCCTTCGTGATCGGTTGCTGCCCACCACTATGGATGTTTGCTGGGTGGTGAATGGCGAGGATCCAATCGTCTGAAAGACTCGCAAATCCGTGTCATCTAGCGAGATGAGACAATTAGCTTAAAGGAGAAATACCGCCGCCCTAATCTTCTCTAGCAAGAACTATTAGCTTTGTTCACGAGAGATGAGGACTAGATTTCTACAGCACACTTGCTAACAATGCACCTGACAGTGCTTGAATGCGTCAACTGAACATTATGTATGGATGATATGACACAGTTGAAGTTATCTTTCAGGCTCGGACCGTTTATATATACATGACTAAGACTATGGGCAGTAAGCAAGGCCGAGGCAAGTCCTTGGGGAACTTGAAGAAGTTCATGTTCGACGCCGACGCATAGCACCATGATGGTGTCGTATTGATGCTCCAAGCGACAGGCCTCAGCTTGAAATAGTACTCGTGCGCAACTATTTTATTCGAAAACTGGCTTTTTCTGCTTCTATTAGGGCGTTCGGCATCATGTTCCATCTATGTATGGCACGGCTCACGGCCGAAATATCTCGGTCGAATGGCGAATGGCAGTTAAGGCAATCTCAAGCGCGAAAGCTATAAACCACAGCCGGATATCCAACCTTACTCATGGGGCTGCGTGGCGGTTTGACCATATCAAGCAACCGACCTAATCCAGACTTTTAAAAGCGGTGCGTGACATATCGTATTAGCTTTCAGTGAGCTTTGAATATCAGCACATACAACTCGGGACTTTGAGAATGTTTACTCGACAGTAACACTTGTTTGAGGCTACACAATTATTGAACCTCATAGGAGGAAGGACGTTGTGGAACAAGTGAAAATCACTCATGGATCCGACGGGGTCTGGCCACCTACATACCATCCTGCCCTAAGCGCTCCCCGGGGCCCGGGCTGACGAGAGAGCAAAAGCAGCTTGACGGGCTGTCGGGATTTATAACTTGAGGATGGTCAGCTCGGGCAGTCAGAATTATGCAACATTGCTCAGGTGAGACGGGTGCAATGAGTATAACAGCTAGGATGAACTTGTGAATTGTAAATGACGACGAGAGCGTGGTGGGAAATGATAATTAAGCCTAAAAACGCTACACTGATTGGGAGATCTTTAATAAGCAAGGTGATTTATTTAACTTTCATGAAAACCTCATTAACATAAATTTTGGTGAATTCTGTTCAATATTCGACAAACTTGATAATCATCCATTTGACATCAAACAAAATCTATCCCCCAGACTCCAACTCCAACTCCAACATCTCCTCTACCCAATGAATCAATACAAAAATCAAGGTGCTGTTCAAAGTTAGCCCCATTGAACAAACATTGACGCTATATAGAAACGCACTGTACACTAAGGCGAGCAAATCCTATTGATACTTCCTCACCTAGAAATATTGACTTGTGTTATAGACAGCAACTTTAAACATAAAGAATGTACCCACAGGTTGCTAGAGATTCTGTTTTAGAATGCTAGGCAACAATTTAAATGCAAGAATGGACTCACTAATTTTGGATCATGTTGATTGTCCTGCTTGGAAGGCTGTGTTTCAGGAGTCTATACCCACACAATGAAAGCAAGAGAATGGGATGGACTCACATGTGCTCCTTGGGGCCCATAACCCTGCAAAGTTTATGTTTAGGATGCTATATTGACCAACAATTTATAATGCAGGAATCAACCCACTGGATAATGCTGAGGTGGCCGAGCAAATCCACATTTTAGGACATTGTACAATGTTAAAAACAAAACAAGGGATGGACCCACAGGTGAACCTCGTGACGGAGGAGCATGTAGGCGTTGTGATGTCACTTGAGGAACCCCCTAGGATTCAAAGTGCTTTTAAGTGGGTGGCAACACTTGAACTGCAAGAGATAGACTCACATCAGGATAGGCTGGTCTATAATATTCCTAGAATCTATGTTTATAATTTTCAGGTTCAATGCAAGAATAGACTTACCGGCTGTGGCCAATTGTCAAGATTGAGTCATCAGCAGCAATATACTCAGATTTTGGGATATGCCTACCTGAGGGACGAACTGAGGCTGTCCCTAAAAGAGGTAGGTTGTAAATGTGAGTCACTTGCAATATCAAGAAAAACATGGGAAAGTACCTGTCCCGGTCGCAGTGGTTGTAGGGAGGGGTCATACTTGAAGCGCTATCATAGGATGTTAGCATGATAATTGTAAACCACATAGAAGTATATGTATCAGACCCCGGCCGATGTTCCCTGCAAAGTCTTATGTTTATGATGCCAAGATACCAATGGAGAATAGACCTACTTTGTGACTGCTAGTCTAGAAAGTCTTATGTTTATAACGCCCAGGTACAATACAAGAATAGACGTACTGGCGGTGGCCCTTGGGGATTTGGATTCCACCCTAGCTAAAGTTGAAAATGTAATTCAATGGATTATGAAAGATAATAATAAAATAGACCCACAGCTGCCCTGAACTGTGGCTGGTGCTGAAGACATAAGATGCTAGCGTGAGTCACTTGACAGCAAGATAGAAACTCTCCCTAAACCCACAGGTTGCTGATTAACAGGTTGCTGGGGAAGAAGATGTAGGATGTTAGCGTGAGTCACTTGCGACAAAAAAAAGAATTTCGAAATATACCTCTGGTTGTCCGTGCCTGTGGTCATCTATGATCTGCTGAATAGCCTGATGACCTTGATAATAACTATCGGCTCCCGCCGTGGTTGGAGTGAGAGCTTGAAGTGGAAAAACGGCCGTTATATCAGTTCAGTAAGCTTTGGATATATACATACTACCTTCAAGTGGAACACTGGTTGTTAGGTTGATTTAGTAAGTTTTGAGTGTACACATACTAGCCGTAGGGGGCTGCCCATAAATTACTGCTCCGGCGCCGGGCCCAATCACAAAAGCATCTTGATCAGGCTTTATGGCAGAGCAAGAATCGAGCAAAGACGACGTGTGCGATGAAGTTGTGCCTCAGCGATGAGGGCTAAAATGCGACGAAGAACTCACCCCTATGATAGGCACTCGCAGCTTCAAGTTTGACTTCGACTGTTTGGGTGCTGCTGAGGATGTTCCCAATCCCTCGTCGCTAGTATGCTCTAGATCGTTCTGCATGGAGGTTGGAGCGATTCTTTGCTGTCGACGTTCACGTTTTAAATCTTGAGAGCTGTTCGACGCCGGAGCTTGAGGGTAAGTGCGCAGGAAGGGGTCATAACGGCTAGGATTGTCGGGGTCTCCCTGTATGTGCTTCCGAACCCAAGTGAGTTGGAGGGGATAGTTAGATTGTGATAGGGGACCCACCGGCGGTATACTTTGGGGGTCAATGGGGTTGTAGGACATCCTTATTCCGCTACTAGACTAGATTCGTAAGTCGGGGGAGATAATTAAGGTGTGGGAAAATTTGCAACGTAAGTCTTCAGTCTACTCCAAAGACTAAAGTAGATGAACGAACTGTTTTCTGAGCTAATTCCAGAGAAGCACCATGAGCATCGAAAATGGAGCATGAGAAAGTGGCCTTACATCCAGTACCCTTTCCAGAGGGTGTTGGTACCGCAAGGACGGATTGAGCGACGACAGCGAGTAGGATGAAATTGTGAAAAGAGGAGGA
>JABCKM010019867.1:0-21384 GCA_018221805.1 Rugosomyces carneus
TTCGTTGAAACCAGTGTATTGTAACTGTACGCATGGAACCGAGAGTTCTCCCGAGTCGTATGCTGCTCTCACATATTCAACGGGCCGGGGATCCTTGTTTTTTTCTTTACTGGTACTTGTGTAGTTACGTTTGAACTACACTTGATGAACATCTGCTCGGTTTCATTAGGTGCGATGACTGACCTCATCTGGAAGAGAGTCCCATTCTTCTACGGTTAAGCCGTCTACACGTACCGCAGTATAGATGCCGAGATACCGATACTTCTTTTGGTTACAGCCAGGCAGCAGGTACCCCACGAATAAGTTGATCCCTGCATGAGGTTGCTGGAACGTGTTCCGCTCTCTACCAAGGCCGACGAATATATAGCCGTGCTGTTCCGGGGTGACCGGGCACCAAGGATTCAGCTCAAGCGCTGGGCAAAGATATGTGGAAATGTTGTGAGATCTGGCTAGCTCCGTTCCGCTATCTGTTACTCTGAGCTCCGTCATTGGAAAGGCTGTAGAAGAGATGAAACCGTATCAAACCTAACAATGAGGGATCTGTTATTACCCCCAATGGCCTTGACCAGGAGATTACGCATAAATAGACAATCCCCGCGGCGCATATTGGAAGCATACTGAGCCAGACTGTCGAGATTCCGTTGTCGCGCTTCAGGAATTGCTACTGGCCGGGTGATTTTGGGTGTGAGCTGAGTTGCAGGCGGCTTTTTGTTTGCTGGGTCTGATTGGTTTATGGAAACGTTTCCTGGCACGCCTGTTTGGCCGGGTAAATGGTCCGTTTTAACTGTAGGACGGATTGGTATCGATAAGCACGTAACACCAGTGTCCTTTAGCTAATATATCATGGAGCGTTAGCTATACCAGACCAAGTGAACAGATTCGACATACCTTGTCATTTAGTTTCGCGAGGTTTTCGAGAAGGGAACGGTTTATTTGATTAGATTTAGCCAGCTTTTCACGCGCCAGTGCCAGTTCATCGCGCAAGTTAGTAATCTCTTGGTGATCGGTAGTGGCAGCTAGTTTCAGAGCCTGGGTCTGAGAAAAAAACCAGTCGTTAGCGCTTGACGGTATTTGGAAGCGATATTGAGCGACCTCAGAGGCATATGATGATAATTTGGTGTCGCTAGTGTGTAGTAAAGACTCAAGCTTGTCAAAGACCAGTTCTTGTATGAGCAGCAATATTAGGATCAAATCAGGTTGTGAGAATTTATTACCTGCTTTTGCCGTTGAGTTGCATGGGAAAGCTCATTGCTTTGTGTCGCAAGATTCGTCTTAAGTTCTTGATTCTGAGCACGGAGATCTTCTAGACATAGCAACTTGCCATAGAAGTAACCAAGACGTAGTCAAGATCTTTGCTGGCTCTGCTAAGAAATGCATGGACAGATCTTACTTGCTTTGACAATCCCGTGCAATTTTTGCGATACTGAAGTAGTTCGAGTATGACACTCTGGTTTTCCTTGGTCAAGGCTTTGTTATCTTCATCCACTAGCTTCTTGTCTTGTTGGAGTGTTTTTATCTGGTTACTCAGGGCGTCAACACTCTCAGTTAATGCCAGTGACTAACCGGAATTAGTTTGCTGCTAAAACCAGGAGGTGAGAACTCACTTGGTCTTTAAGACGGCTGTACTCTCTGCGAGCTCTATCCAGCCCTTGCTCCACGTCGCGCAATTGCGCAGCACCCTCTTCCATGGCGTGATCGTCCGGTTCATCCGTAACAGGAGAAGAACGCGGGCTACTTTTTTCGCGATTTGAAGAGCCTGACTGCTTGCGGTTTTCATCATGCTGAAAGAGTCAGGTGAATTCTACACCAATTGCGCAGTGCCCAAACCGACTTTTCTGTGCAGTTGCTCGATATCTCGCAAAAGTGTTTTCTCTCTGTTTTTCAAAGCGGCAATGCGTTCTAGGTTGGTCTTTGACTAGATAGCCGAGTCAAGGGCTTTGATCGTGAATCGAAGAGTTGGACGCACCTCTTTTTCTACTGCTTGAATGTCGTTTCTGAGTGACACCACGGTCTCGCAAGAATCCGACCACTTTTTCAATACGGTCGCCCAAAACGCCTGGTCTTTGTCCATTGGAGGGCCTTGGAGATTCTCCATACAGTATGAGCAGTTAAGGAGAATCTTTGTATTTGTTTATCGTATACGCGAAAGTGGCGCATTAGTGATGCGTGACCAAACGCGTCAACGCATCATCTGAAAGTGACATTCCCCTGAGCAGTACTGTATATTTTGGAATGCGAGTGACTAATGTATTAATTCTATATGAGCTGCAGAAATCCCGTGTGCTATCGCGCGTTCAAAGCATTAACGTTAGGGGATTCTCCAGATATCCCTTGAATGCTGAGAGCCATCTCGCCCCAACGGCACCGTCCACAGTTCGATGATCGGAGCTCAATGTGACCTTCATGCTTTGAACGATCTTAAAACCACGCTCTTCCTCGGTCGCAGGGACCAGAACAGGTTGCGTTGACCCCACAGCAAGAATGCAGGATTGTGGGGGGTTTATGATCGCCGTAAAGTGATCAATGTCATACATGCCTAGGTTGGAAATGGTGAAGGTGCCACCCTACAAATATGGTATAAGTAAAGTAGAAGATAATCGGTTGGCTGCTATCTACCCACCTGGTACTCGACTGGCTGCAACTTGCCGTCCCGGGCTTTCTTGGCGAGGGCTTTAGTCTCCGCAGATATCGTGGCCAACCCTTTCGAGCCGACGTCTTTCACTATTGGTGTAATTAAGCCAGTGGGGGTTGCGACTGCAACACATATGTCTGCTTTTTTATACCTAAAAGTACCTGTCAAGATGCTGACAAACTTGGAAAAATTCGGCCTACGTTCGGATCACTTCGCCTAACCAGGCAGAGTTAGCTTCGGGGACATCAGAAAGTGCACAAGCAGAAGCTTTGACAATGAAATCGTTAACGCTGAGCTTGGCATCCTTGTCCTTTTCACTCAATGTCTTATTGAAAACCTCTCTAAGCTTCATGACCTTGTCCATTTGAATGTCTACCGTTAGGTAGTAATGAGGTACCTCCTGTTTCGATTGGGTAAGGCGGGTACCGATCGTACGGCGCATGTTCGATACGGGGGTATCAACATAATCGGGAAGTTGTGCTGAAGGTGCATGAGAAGTGGCAGCAGGTGTGGGAGCTGGTTTGTAGTTTTCGACATCTACACGAATAACGCGGCCGCTAGGGCCCGACCCTTTTATTTGTCCTAGTGGGATGCCACGTTCTAGGGCAATTTTCTTTGCAATTGGGGATGCAAAAATGCGGTCTCCTGCCGGAAGATCAGGTTTTGCCTGGGTATCGGATTCCTGTTTTGCTTGTGGTATTGAAGATTCAGGTTTCGTCGGCTCGGGGTCTGAAGGCTTAGAGGATTCAGAATCACTCTTTTCTTTAGGTGTCTCGGAAGCAGCGCTTGAAGCCAGGTCGGCGGCGCCGGATAGGTCGTCACCCTCCTCGGCAATAATGGCAATTGGGGCACCGACTTGTACGTTCTTGGTACCGTCTTGGACCTGAAGATATTGATCCATTGAGTTCACGTAGCAAACGATGCAGGCAAGATAAATGTATAGATACGATAATTTTAGCGAGAATACCCTCATCCTGAGCTTCTACGTCAATTGTAGCCTTGTCGGTTTCCTGGATGGTCATTTTGTTGGGTGAGATTCGGGAACGCGGATAAAAAATCTTACTATCTCAAGAAGAACGTCGCCGGGGGCGAAAGACTCTCCTTCCTTCTTTTTCCAAGATGCAATGCCACCTTCTGTCATTGTAGGGCTCATGGCTGGCATGCTGAAGCGCGACAAGGCACTTCTACGTGCAGAGACATGGAAGCCTGTTGATAAACGTAAACAAGTAATGTGGTCAAATTGGGTCGGTAGAATACGCACGACGCGTGAGGATTCGAGCAGCGGTTAGTGAGGCCATGACAGCGGGATGAGCTGAGCTGAATGTATAATTTTTGCTTTTGGGGCAAGTAGTAAATAGGACCAAACTACACACTACCGGAATGCGCCGGCAAGGATAACCATCTCCGCTTCCAATGGACTCTGCTACAGTCCTACCTGGTCAACCTATATCTTTACCAAAAGGCCCAATTCCCCAGCTGGGCCCTGGGATTTATATAAAAGACAATCAAGTCAGAGCCAGCTTAGTTGGTGTTCCACAGAACGAGGGTCCCGTTCGTGGCCTGGTCACTTTCCCTCGGTTTTCATGGTGTTTATGTTATAGCATCCTTAGGTGTTAACAATCTCCCGTGTACGACCGCGTCCACCAGCCCCAAACTCAGTAATACTCGGATCTGTTACTCGCCTATCTCCCATTCAAGCAACGCTGTCTATCGCAGTAGTAGATGGGGTACCACTTCCTCTGGGTGAGGAATTTATTGGTGTGATTCGCACCCAAGATGTTCGTGCGACAGAAAAAGACAAAGTTAAGATTGCAGATTGCTTCAGGGGTGGCGATGTTGTTAGGGGCGTAGTGGTAGGGACTGCACCACTGTCTTTCATGAATGAAATGGTTAATGCCAGAATAAGATATCCCTAGGTGATGCGCGGAGTTATTTTGTAACGACGGCAAGGAACGATTTGGGTGTGATCTTTGCGACAAGTGAGGCGGGTGAATTTTAGTCTCGCTTGCAACATCGCGCCATGGCCTTACTTGTCTGTTTTTTTTTTCGGGGACTAGGTGCTACGATGGAGCCTGTCTCCTGGCAAGAAATGCGATGTCCAAAGACGGGTAACATTGAGAAGCGCAAGTGTGCCAAACCAGAGAACATGTAACTCAGTATTAGCAGCTATCTGTTTGTTCTTGAGGCTACAGCAAAACATGAGATTAATCCAAATCAGGCAATCTGTTACCAGGGTTGCATATCCGCTGTTCTCTCTGCTCGTGCTCGATACGCTTTCATGACAGCCGTCCTCTCAGCAACGGATGCTCTGCGCGACGACAGGCCAATGTCTTTAGACGATAATCAGCTAGAGTTTGTAATTCTCTGCTCGTACTGACACTCTCATCATCATACTTGAGCAGCTATTCAACATCCTCAACCGACTGGCGCACGAAATACAATGAGGTACTATGCACCATTGTAATAACGATTTCATACTGTGCTCACTGGTAAACCTTATAGGTGGCGGAAATGCTTGCAGAAACCCGCGCCGAACTTGATGACTTTCACCACGCAAGCAAGGAGCTTGAAGCCGAACTGGAAAACGAACTTCAGCGGACAGAGAAAGCTCAGCAAGAATTAAGAATCAAGATAATTAGGGCCGAGTCGGAGCGCGATGAGTGGAAGGTACCTCTTGTTCATTATTATTGACCCGGTTCAACACATTGAATTCCAACACTAAGAGCAAATTTATGTCGCTCCAAACTAATCATAATACTACAACAGCGTCCCTCCAACGCGAGCTTGACAAACTTCGGCAGGATTACCAACAAACAAAGATACAATTACGCGACCTGGAAATGGGCAATGATGACTTGGAAAGAAATGAGCGCGCGGTCTCTTCTAGCCTAGCCGATATGGAAGCAAAGTATTCGCGTGCTCTGGAGGAAAAAATTCTGCTCGAACACGAATTATTAGAGAAAGCTAGCCTTGAGGAAGAATCTCAGCGTCTCAGAGACGAACTCAGAGGTGCGATACTTGTCCAACTAAAAGCGTCTATTTCGGGAACACACCACAAATTATTTAGATGCGAATGTCGAAATATCTATTCTTAAAGACCGCATTGCGAATCAACCTTCTTTACCTGACACGCCCCTCAGCAAATCGGTCACCCTCCCACCTCCAACAGACTTTCCACGCATATCATTACCTTCCGATGACGACCTTCTCAACGCCCCCCTTCCATCAGACCTTCAAATTGGCGACCTGTGTTCAAATTCAGATATTCCGTTACCAGAACTTACTTCCGAGACGACACCTAAAAGACCTGTACAAAAGGCGTCACTTCATGTCGGTTCCGACCTTACTAAGTCTGGCATGACATCCCCACTATCAGCTTCGGGCATTGCGAGATCGACCAACCTTCCCGCCTATAACTCATCGAACCATCGCACAACTACGCGACCTCCAGCCAAGCCCAACAATGCCACAGTTGGTACGGCATCCTCCACAAATTCGACTTCAAAGAGCAAAGGCGTCCAGATGGTCTCCGAGATGCGTGCACGTGTGCGGAACCTAGAGCAAAAAATCCACACGCGCGTTCCGAGATTACGAATGGGAAGTATAACGGGTAGAACCAGCAGCAACTCGTTCACCCTAGCTGGGCTGACGTCGAATATGGTCCCGTCGTCCTCGGCCAAAACTGCAACAACGAAAACAAGCTGGGATAGCTTTACTCAAAGACGAAGCAACGACTCTAGGCGAAGCAATGATAGCGGATCTGACAAGAACCGGAAAGACAGTGGGGGTGAGTCTTCTGGATGGGTTCTTATCATGGAAGATTCCCCACCACCAGGCGGGAGTGAACGAGGTAGTAGGAGAGTATCAAGCCCATCTCTTCGGCTGGGCTCTTTTAGGCCGGCGGCGTCTACCTCTCTCCACTCTCCAACATTTGTCCCCGCTAGTCCTAGTACCTTTAGTCGCAGCGTTGTTACGCCAGCCACAGGTATTCGCCGGCCACAGTCCCGCCTGTCAGTTGGTAGCATGAGTACAACTACTACGAGTTCTATACCCACACCCACCTCACGTCCCACGACGCCAAACTTTTTGTACACTTCCAACAGTGGAATACCTGCAAAGAAACGCTCAACTGGTCCCAATGGGTCCAACCCCTACTCTCACAGCAAGTTTACCTCCAACAGCCCTGACGCTACTATCACGTCTTCGACTCGAGCTCGACCAACAACCATGCCACCGCTGTCTAGGCCAGCTTCAGGCACTCCTACATCCGGTATGAAACGTGACGAGACGGGTAAGGCGTTGCCTCAATTACCTTCTCTTCACGCCAACATCACGATGAGGTCTAATTCCAGATTATCGCACCTCGGAAATGGGTCATCAGCGCTTTCACAAAGTCGCATTGGCCGTCCGAGTGGGGGCGGGTACTCTGGACGGCGAAGTACAGATGGAACGGCTTCGCCTTCAGCCTTGAATACTGAGTTCAGGGCGAGATCTGGCAGTACCTCTGTTCGGCCAGACTGAGTCGATTTTCTCTCCGTATTATGATGATTCCTTTAATTAATATCTGTCTTTCGACTTATATAATGAGTCCTTGTAAATGTTTATGTAATACGTGTGGCTTGCTGATTCACTCATACGCGATGGATGTCCCAAACTCACCGCATCCTACACGCTCTTTGAACAGACAAGAAGTCCTAGAGGAGGACGAATACACAGAAGCCCTTTCTCATATTATAGCACGCGATTTCTTCCCCTCTTTGGTGCACTTGGATGCCACCAATACTTATCTGGACGCAGTCCACTCACGCGACCCCCACCTCATCAACGCTTCAGTACGCCGTCTCGAGCAAATCAACAGCACACCAGCACATTCATCTTCAGGGCGTCGTATCCCGCAACAAACACCTTCCCGCACTCCTTACGAATTTGGGCCCTCGGACACCCCACTCCGCACTCCTTACGGAGAACCCCCAACGAAACGAACCAAACTCAACACCGATTTGAATTTGGATGAATTCCAAGCTCGATATACATCGGAAGATAATTCTAGCTTTACACAAATATTGGACGAAGAGAACAGACAACGTAAGGACCGGTGGGCCTGGGCATGGGATGCGCAGGCTCGAGTGACGGCACAGCGGGACAAATTGATTGAGTCGAGGGAAAATATGCTCATAGAGGCTCCGCCGGTAACAGGCGTAAGAGAGAAATTTACGATAGAGGCCCCGATGGTGGTGGGGCTTATTACGGAAGGGCCGGGGGAACCAGAAGACAAGCAGGGTGGGGACTCTGAGAGAGAGGCTAACACCAAAGCATTAGAGAAAGCCAGAAAAGTTGGTTCTCTGGCCCAAGACGGTGCAGATGGTGCGGACACAGACGTCATGGCGCCGTTAAAGGATAATCGTTCGGCAGGCGTAGATGGCTGGAAGTTCAAGGTATGCAGCACTTTGTTTCCTCAATCATTGCCATACTCATTTATTCAGGCAAGGAACTCGTTGATGTTTCCACCAGATGCGGATGAGTCCCCATATCACCCTACCAAGCTCACCGGGGAAATAAAGGATCCAAAGATAATCAAGCATGGGAGTACACGTTTACCAGAACATGAACACTCTTCTTCGGCATCTAGGGGGCAATCCGCTCCTCCTAGTCCCACAAGGAGCAGGGTAGATGCTGCCATCACTGGCACACCATGTAAGCACAGTGTTTTTACAATATGTCTACATACTAAGTCCTATCAGATCGCCCGAGGTCACCTCCAGATAAAGGCTTTTCACTTGTACCCAATTTTCCATCCCCAACTGCGGCAGAACTTGGTCCGACCGCCGTCAAGCAGCTTATGACTTGGGGAACACTCAATGCCACACCACGTATAATTTCCCAGACCAACGATTCCAATCCAACCACACCGTTTCATCTACCAGCAATGACATCACGCGAAATGATATCACAAAGGCTCTCTAACAAGGCCTCGAAAAGTTTGCGTAACAAAGCAGAACTACTAGGTTTGGTAGGACGTACACCTGGTATTATTGCATCGAGGACTCCGGCCGCAAAGAAGGGGACCATGGCTCCACCAGCTTGGACTCCCCGACGCTCGGAGGTTGCTGGTAACTTGACACCAGCTGCTCGAAGATTGCTCGAACGCACCACTGTGGGAACTGCGGCGAGTCGGAGGGCCGAAGCCACAGAAAGGTCGGCTAGATGGGAGAGCAGTGTGAAAGGGAAAGACAGAGATCTCAGTCAAATAAAATGGACTCCAACACCAGATGCCGTTACACGTAGATAGTCTTCGTCTCACATACATATGATCATTCTCACATACCTGAAAATTCCCAACAGCCTGCGACCGTTGACTGAAGAAATGGCACATAATAAATAATATGCCACTTCCTAATTTAAAGGTACAATGCTGAGGTGATCCTAATGGCGAATATTTATTATAGCATATGCTAGTCCCTCAAAGTGCATGGAAATTGGGGAGTGAGCAATGTCACGAATCGGATGTTTTCTGTCGCTTGGACTTTGGGGAGCCCATTTGACTACTCTGGCTGTCTCCGGGAGTACTTGACGATGGTAATTTAACGGCAGGTTCAGCTTTGGCTTTCCTCTTCACTACCACACCCTTGAGCGATTTTTTGACGTCTTTTCGGACTGGGGGGGCTTTGGGGGCCGGAGGAAATTCCGAAGCTGGTACCGAAAGTAGTGGAGGGTTGTTAGCTGCGCTGGTTCGAGCAGCAACCGCCCTTGCAAAGATGAGCCAAACACCCAAACGAAAGATATGTAGCATACTCTTTAAAGCCTTTGACTTCCTCACCGTCCTTTTCTTTCCTTTGACGTTCCTCCGTCTCTTGACGCTCTCTTACGGAATCAAGGAACATGATCTCATCCTCTTCTAAAGCTCGAAACTGATTGGCTGGATGTAAACGTTGATTCGGGTTGATGTAATAAGGTAGAATGGTAGGGTAACTGACCTAACTTCATCTTTTCCTCCCATTCTTCCTGCTTTGCAATCTGAAAAGTAAGGTTGGGAGGGGATGAAAAACTTAAGGTGCAAGTAATGATAGTTTACTTTATTAGCAGCAAGTTTCTATCGCGTGATATGACAATCCGCAACAGAAAGTCAATACACGTTTGCAGAACCAAGAGGGAGGAGCAGCCACACTCACTTCAGCCAGACTGCGACCATCGTATGAATCTTCTTGTTGCTGTGGTGGGGGTTCTTGACCCAGTCTTGCATATGCAGCTTTCCATTGTTGCTCTCTGCGTTCCTTGGCTGTGTCCAAGTCGTTCTGAGATACGAAACGAGAGCCTACTGGGCCAGCAGAGAGGGAGGGGATGCCAGTGTCCATTGGTAAAGAGTAACACGTGACCTGTGCCGAGGTTGTAATGCCATTGATGATTTGATCAGACCTTCAGAGCGGACGAGCTCGGCAGCATCGCTGGCCAAGTAGGTAAGTACAGGCTGTACAGCAGCGCAGCACAACAACGTCCCCCAGATGCACCGTCAACCGTCTCCAGCGTACGCAGTGCATCAGCTCGCCGCCCTCCTCCCATTCAGACTGTCATTACCGTTCCTCGTATTGTCTTTTTTCTTATCTATTCTTAAATTCTATTTACTAACTGCAGTCTGCTCTTAGCTTGGGCCGCCGATGAGCCACCATCTCCACAGTCTTTGAGGCATCACACTACCCCTCTTCTTGATGCAAACCGAGGAGCAGATTGCGATGTCGCTTCTCATACCACCAGCATGGCTGACTCAACCTCTCGTTGGTGGCCATTTACACTCCCCCGCAACACGAGACAATTCTACCCCTCCATCCCCACCACTCCAAAACTCGATAAAACTCGCCTAAAAGACCTCTCTATCCCATGGCTTCCCACTTCTTCTTCTTTCCGCGATGGCGCCAATTTCACCCGCAAAGACAAGAACACGGAACATGTCACCGCCGTAACCACCAATCGTCAATCCACCAATCGTGACTGGAATATTTCAATTCCTCTCCCCCCTGCGCCATATACTCTAGCTCATAACGCTACCCCAGGATGGGATTCCCCGTGGTCACCACGAACAGCAGCTCAAGGCCCAAATCATCAAACCGAAGCAATCGATGTAGACGATGCGGAAGGAAGCATCAATGATGCTAGCAAGTGGCGCAAAAGGAAAAAGCGGCTCAGAAAGTTCATCCTTAACAATACTTATGTCCCTTTGGTTTGTCTTGTCACTTTTTTTTTCACCCTTCCAAAGGCTTAATCCAACTCTTTTATTATAGCTATTCCGCCTCATCAACATTACTTTTACGACGTCTGCTCTCGCTATTGCCATCCGCATACGCAGGCTGGAAATTAGTGGGCGTGCCATGGGTGCAGTCGGGAGTTCTCCGTATGTTGAATTCAATACACATGCTGTGTTTCAATGTCATCTCATTTGCGAGTGCTGTCAGTACCGTCGTCATCATTTTTGCCCCTCTGACTCTGGTGCATGTGATGGTAGCCATCTATGTAAGTCGGATGATTGACACATACACCTTCCAGCTCACTGATGCTCCGTCGCAGCTCGAATATTTTGGGCGGCCCCTTGGCCTCTGGCGAACTTCGGCAAAACTAGCACACACGCTATTGGAGGTCCTTTTTATATGCGCGTGGTCCGCTGCACTCTCGTTATGCTTCGACAACTTTTTCACTTCCCTTGTACCATGTGCTTCCCCGTCCAGCATCTCTTGGTACAACGAAATTCATCGCCCCACCATCCCGTTATCCAACCTTGAAGGTGGTATTGGCGATCGGGTGTGTGACCACCAACTCGCGTTGATTTGCCTTGTCGGAATTGGTTTGCTCGCTTACTGCGCTAACCTAATTATAAGTTTATTTAGGATATTTGAGAAAGTGAAATACCATCCGGCGTCGATACCAAGGTAGAAACGATTTTTATATATATTCTGTATACATAGTTCCAGTAATTACGGATTAATTTTGTTATGTAAACAATCAGAAGCGAAACGGGACAGCCAGTATGGTCGAAGCCTTTGCTAGGCTCTCCCGAAGAATAGCTCGAGCTACCAGCTCAATATCAGGCCCATCGTCCATGCCATCCGACCAACCCACTTATGCTCTCGGCATTCTTCTTCTTCTGGCGGTCGTCATCCTCTGGACCGCATCCAACTTTGTAACTCAGGTATCGAACGAGAACGTTTCTGTTCTTACCACATGAACTTATTTTGAGACGCAGGAGCTGTACCAAGGTGGTTTCCACAAACCCTTTCTGTAATTTGAATGATTTTGGCCAATCCCACATCCATCCCTAACGTGTGTCCACTAGAGTGACATATTTAAACACCAGCGCGTTCACACTATACCTCTTGCCTCCCCTCTGGAGGCTACGGCACTCGCGATCGTCAAAGGGCGACACATCTCGTGGGACCAGGCGTAAGCTTTTCTTTCACGTTTTGGTCATCTTTTTGTTGCTTATATCTTCCGCAAGACGACGGATACGAACCCTTAGCCGCCGCTTCGGACTCCGAGGCTAGCCGAATGACAAATGAAGAAGTACATTGAGCCTAAATTCAAGCTTCAAGGCTTATGTACTAGTCTAGGAACTGTTTCCAGCTGCACAGCGCCCATTGTCTCCGTTAACAGTCAGAGAGACGATGGAATTGGCGTCGGTTTTCTCCCTCTTATGGTTTATAGCCAATTGGTCATTAAATGCTGGTCTTGATTACACTACCGTTGCTAGTGCCACGATCTTATCTAGCACAAGCGGTATGTGTCCTCCGAGTCTACTGTAATATTTGACTCTAGCCCTTTGTTTGCAGGACTTTTTACTCTAGCCGTTGGCCGCTTATTCCTAGTCGAACGTTTTACCACCGTTAAATTTCTGGCTGCACTGACAAGGTTTGACTACCTGACATAAGATGTCACCGACTTTTATCTTGACCACCGTACTCTACAGTTTCGGGGGCGTTGTACTCGTTTCACTCTCTGACTCCTCCCCGTCTGGCCAACAATCAAAGGCCAACTTACCTATACTTGGCGACTTTCTTGCACTAATCTCAGCAATAGCTTACGCCCTTTACGTCATTCTGCTCAAAGTTCGTATTCGCGTGGAGTCGAGGATCGATATGCAGCTATTCTTTGGTTTCGTGGGCCTTTTCAGCATTATCGTCTGTCCAGTCCTTGGTCTGGTCCTTCACTTAACAGGAGTCGAACCTTTCGAAATGCCAAACTCTCGACAAGCAGTCTATGCCATTTTAATCAACGTATATTTGTTCTCTCTCTAGCGTCTTCTTATCATAATAACCGATCCCCTTTAAGATGTTTATAACCTGGAGTAGCGACTACCTTTATGTTCTTGCCATGCTGAGGACTACTCCTCTCGTTGTAACTATAGGTCTTAGCCTCACCATTCCTCTCGCCGTCGTTGGAGACACCCTTCTGGGTAGACCAGTTCGTGGGCTGGTTCTTATAGGTGCTTTGCTGGTCGTTGCAAGTTTCGTAGCGGTGGGGCTGGATGACGCCAAGACTCACGCCATTGGCGATGATGTAGATACCTTGTTTGTTGATCGTACTGACTAGGTTTAGGTTGCATACTTTAGATGAGCTACGCAAATAAATGGAATTCTACGCTAACTTTGCATGATCCACACAAATGTAATAACCACGCTGAATGGGGTATTCTCTCATGTCGAACATTCTACATACAACGCTAGGCATATGGGCAGCATCGAGCGCAACTTGTTGTATTGTGTTGTGATTGGTGAGTATACTGTATAGCGCTGACTTTGACTTGGTGACACACCCTTCAAGTTCCACGATGGTAAGCTATCCTCCAATCTTTATCGCATGGTATGGTCAATACTATCGACTCGAAGCCAAAAGAGCACCGGATACGTAACACAAGGCATGAGCCGTCAGTAATGCTTGGAAAACGAGACTTTGCCGTGCAAGGTAACGCAGTTGAGCATATCACCATCGGAGGCGCGATGATGGCAACGGTACGCCCACCAAGTTAACTCGATTTGCTTATAATTGATATCACGTTCAGGGAACAGAGATCTTGCAGAGTTTTTCGGCACCCATGAATCATCATCCCGTGTCGCGAAAAAAGGAGAAAATGCAATCTAAACGTGGAGCTTTTCTACAACGTGCGGTCGCCTTGCGCTGTCTCCCAAGGGTTGGGTTGATGATTCATGCTTGTAGGACTTGAGTCGTCCAAGGTTGCTCACTCAAAGTCACACCAACGTCGTGTGAAACGCAAAGCAAGAGAGCAAATTGCAAGCGGTTTAGATGAAATACAGGCCGCTATTGACGCCCTGGATGATGGTAATGCGGGCCTCGCGGCGAAGTCTACGGAGGGATATACTAACGACACAAGCCCGAAACCCAAACCCAAAGCTGAAATGATTGCCGAAGGGAAAAAGACGCCTCTCACAGGAGCTCAGCGAAAGCGCGCTCTGTAAGGTTCTCTAGCTCGCATAGAATGAAATTGGAACAACTAACTAGCGTATATAACACAGCCAGTTGGAACAAGTACGACATCCATTGATTCTTGCAAATCCGCACTTTGCTTCAAACCCATTTCAGACGATCCGTACGCATGCCCAGAATACACTTGTGAAGCGAAAGATTCCTGAATAACCAGCATACTTTGTTCCCATAAGAATTCCAATTTTTTTTTGCTACTATCTGGATAGGTAGACTCTGATAACGCATACATGAAAATCACCAATTACTCTTTCGATGGCAGAATGCTTGGCGGGGTGGGAACCTCAGGGCCTATGTCACCATCTTTTATACCGAGAACCTCCATGAGCTCAGTCCTCCCAAACATATGTGCTGCCTGGATAGCGTTCGGCGTTCCAAGACGAGGGTCAGCGCCGTTATCCATCAATAATCTCACAACTCCATCGTGTGCCTTAAAAACCGCGCCGGCTACCATAGATTGTCCAAGATCGTTTAATCGATTAGGGTCTCCTCCTCGTTGGACCAAGCCTTTTGCAAGCTCAGTGTGGCCCGCGTATGCAGCTAGCATCAAAAGGGTGTTGCCTGTCGATGCAGTCTACTTGTCAACTGAATCACACCGATATGAATATTTAGAGCACCTTTGTCGTTTGTAAGGTTGACAGGCAGCCCAGCGTCGATGGCGGCCAGAAGAAGTTCAGTGCTACCAGTGCGTGCAGCCTCAAACATACGATGAGCAAAATCAATGGTGTCCAGGGGCAAATCAGAGGTTGAATCAAGGTTGGCTTGTGCCTATAACATGTAAATCAAATGTAGCATACGTGCCGGTACTGGACGAACCATTTGAAAGAAATGAGGCGTGTTTACAACTATTATTATGAATCCTCGGTAATTACTTGTACAGGCTGGTATAACGGCGTTCTAAGCAGTAAACTGCACTCGATTTCATGGGTATTGGGTTGGATTGCTCAAAGTTTGAGTTCAGTCATCATCTCCTCCACCACTCATCCCAGCACTCCATACAGTGCTGCCGCTGCTACCACCAGCACTTCGACGGCCACGCCTGCCAGCTCGAGGTGATATTTCGGTGAAACCGCTGCTACCCCCACGGGATATCTCAGCGCTTACTTTGCGCTCATGTGCGTCCAATGCCGCCAGGGAGTTTTCTGCCTCCGCCTGTTCCAGAGCCTCTTGCGTAAGATCAGGGATTCCAAGTCCATTTTTGCTTGAATGTTCCTCAAGTGAGGGCGTGGAGTTGATAGAGCTACTATCCGAAGCTGCTGCTGCTCTTGTGCCAAACCAGGAGAAACGTCTGTTGTTCGTGGCGGTACTTGGCGTTTGAGGGAAGGAATCCTGCTGTAACTGCGCAGTAGAAGGTGGAAAGGTGAACCCCGGAGAAAGTTGGGGTATAGGTGGCTGAATGCCCATCAGCTTCATCGTAGCATTAAGTCGTTCCCTCTCCTTTCGATCCTCCTCATCCTCTTCGTTGTCCAGCTTACGCCCGCCTGTTACAGAACTAGCACCTGGCTTCAAGGTAAGCGGCCGTAAGTTTGGCTCTGGTTTCTTCTCAGTAGAATTGCCGAACAGCGAGAAGCCTTTCCAATCGAATGAAAGGGATCTCCTCTGGGCTTTAGGATTTATTAGATTGGGGTTAGGAGATGTATTCACCCGCGTCTCAGGCATAGGACTAGACGTCGAGCGGCCTACGATGACAGACTGGGGCCGTACTTTCGGAATAACTGGTTTCTGTTGGCTCGCCAAATGGGTTGTTGATGGCGTCTTGTCGTAATCAACTGCAAGGACGTGCTCAAAGCCCTCCTGCGCTATGATACGATCGATGATCTTCGACGCGTAAAGCGAGAGTGCCTTGTTGGCATCCTTTAGAGATTTAACTTCGTTTCGAAGAGCATCAATGTCGCTGGTAGGACCAGTTGATTCCAATCCATCTGTTGATGATATCTTTCGATTATCTGACCTCTTCTTCTTGATTCGCTTACTTGGGGCCTGTCGATCATGTTCGTCTACGGCGTCACCCTCGAATATATCTTTGTTTTCAGCCCGACCAAGTTCGGCAGCAAGGTCAAGACCAGGTCCAGTGATAGGTAGATCGGCCAACGATTCTCCTCGCTGCGGACCAACCGACGACATGGTACGTTTGCGCCCATGCCCGCTACCCTGACGAGATGATGAATCGAGGCTGCTGGTCTCAAGGTCGTGATCTAGCTGGTCTTCCAACCGCTCCTCCTCAACTCTATCAAGAGTGCTTCTTGTAATGCTTCTCAAGCTTCCAATATCGGTGCCACCAGCATGTTCGTCGTCCTCGTATTCGTCAACATCTTCACCACTACTACTGCCTCCACCGACTTGCTTTATCAAATCAAATTGACCGTTTAACGTCTTTTCCCTCAAAAGAATCATGTAACTCTCGTTCTCTTCCTGGAGTTCGCGGTTAACTCTTTTCAGATCAACGAGCTGTGACTGCAAGAGGAGTAATGTGCTCTGTAGCGAGGAGTAAGACGTGGAGAGGGTAGACAACTCCAGTCTGAGGGCCGTCATCTCTGCGGGTTCGGTATCTGGGTCATTAGGGCTTGAGGACACAGGAGTTTCCAGTTGTTGGACAGGAGATTTCTCGACCACCTCGTCAACCTCGAGATCGTCATTTGCTGTGGCGGAAGGAGTGATGGATTCTTGCTGCTTGCGAGCTTGGGTGAGAGATTGGATACGCGATTTCAGATGTTGTTCGTTATCGTAGAAAGCCTGGCGCTCTGCCTCAAAAGTAGTAGTCTAACAAATGAAATCAGAGGCTGCATGCATATAGGCACTATCTCAGAATGACCTGTTCGTTATACCGACGCTGGATTTCTCGTTTTTCCTTTTCCAGCTCACGCAATTGAGCTCTCAACTTTTCAGATATGTCTATCCTCTGAGCTAGTTCATTTTCAGAACGGGATTGTTCTGTGTAGAGTTCATTAAGGCGTGTCTCTGCTGCGTTTAGAGCGGATGTCAGATTGTTATTTTCTGTAGTGAGGCCGATGATCGTCTGGTCCTTGTTTTGTACCTGAAGTAAGAGCTGATAGGTGGATGGGAAGGAAAGCTGTTATTCAGGCTGTTCAAGGGTCTTGAAGGAGACACGCACCTGCTCCTTCTGGTCTGTTTCTTGCTTCAAGAAAGCAGACAGTGTTTCAGCTGCGTCGCCATTGACATGTGGTGGCGGAGCTGGCTTTAAGGAAGGGCGGCGAGCTGGAGCGACCGAGTTGAGAGGTGAAGACGTTCGAGGTGAGGCAGCTGATCGGGGAGTGAGTGCTCTCGCTGTTGTAGACGATGGGGTTGTGGGACGTCTAGCTGGGGGTTGTGCTCTTGCTGGGGCGGTCATTGTGGTAAGAAGGAAAGGTATACATGTTGGACGGCGTCAAAGCCATCATCACATCACATTGATCACAAACCCTGGCATGCTCGACGAGATCAGCTCAGAATCCCTTACTTCTGTCAAGTTTTCTCGCTCTCTCCCTCATCAACCAGCTGTCTCTAACCTTCCCCTTTCTTTCTAGCTTTTGACAGACGTACGCTCAGGGAGCAACCATCTTCACGTCTATGATGACTCTTTGCTTATCCCTGGCAGTGTCATCGAGATTCAGGGTGGCCCCTCATCTGGCAAGACCCATCTCCTCTACCATCTCATCTTGGTTTGTATAGCCCCGTCCGTACACAATTCTATCTCGCTGGGCGGGCGAGGCAAGGCTGCTATCCTCTTTGATATGGATCACAGCCTCGACATAGGGCGACTATATCAACTTTTACTTGTCCGCTTGACCAATTCCTTAGCTGGGGACCTGCCTACAGCCAACTATCTCGCACGGCACGCCTTGACTAAATTACGCGTCTTTCACCCTTCATCCACCTCGCAGCTCGCAGTAACAATCTTACACCTCCCAAACTACCACTCGACTCACTTAGCTGATCAAGAAATTGGCATCGTAGCCATAGATTCCATGAGTTCCCAGTACTGGCCTGATCGTTTTCTTGCCGAACAAGCCGGTTCTCCATCTACTGAACATCAAAGAGGGGTCACAATCCCTACCTCGCCTCTAGAACATGTTCTCTTGGCCCTCGGATCGTTCCGTCATACTCATGGCCCTGCCATCGTAATGACAAACTGGGGTCTTTATTCGATTGGCGACTCGGATCCTCCCCTCTATAGGCAACACCTCCAGCCGTTTCCTGTACCGTTCCCCTATTCATATTTCCCAGCCTCGAACGTCAATAGGCATCCAGTGTCAGCGCGCCATCAAAATCTGTTGAAGTTGACTTCCCATATTACGCTGCACCAAGATATCATGTCGGCTCAACCTGTCGAGAAAAGTACCCATCCAACACAAAAGGCATGCACGACCGGATTGATCAGAACTCCAAACACCTCCTCTGTTGGTAAATTCACGTTGGACATTGATGCAGACAGTATCAATGTACACCAACAATCACCCCTTGAGTAAATCGCAGTTTTGTGAAGCTATCAATCAAGTATATTAGTAATGAGTCTCTTTTACGTCTGTAGTCAGCTGCCTTATGACAAGGTCAAGCAAGGATTCTTCGTCTGTAGAAGCTAGGTTATGCTACATTATGAGGTGGTATATAGTCCAGTATTACAGCAAACAGAGTATGTATTATGTTCAGCGTTTTTCTTTCGCCTACATAGATACTCTGAGTAGGTGGTATGGTCGGTTTCAATGCCGACATTCGTAGATATCATCTAGTCGGCCTTTGAAGGCCTCTTCCACAGCTTTGCGACGAATGTTACCCTTTGCTGTGCGAGGTAACGTCTGAGGTGGCACGATAGCGATCATGTTAACAGATGTGATACGCTCGTGAAGATAGCGCCTGGAATGGAAGTGGCGTGTCTTGCGAATAATCTCTATCTTCAGCTGGCTGTGATCCATTTCAACTGCTGGCTCTATAAACATGACAGGCGATGGTCGGCCAGAACCAACAACAACACATTCTGAGATCAGATTTCCACAGGTGGCTCGAGCATTGTCTTCGATGGCTCTATTAATTTGCATCATCATCTGATGGACGGTAATCAATTAGGTCAGAACATACTTGGTGTCACAGAGTAGACTGTTCTCTGATTTGATCCAGTCGTCGTTGCGTCCACGGAAGATGTACATTCCGGGCGACGGCTCCTGGAACAGGTCACCAGTATGAAAGTCGCCGTCGTCATGTCTGAGAGCGTTGTCGGGGCAGTCTCCTGATTCAGCGAGGATCACCAACTCTAGCAACCTTGCAGTAGATTGATGGCCCCCTTCCGGAACTGGTACAACTGGGCGGAAGTTGTAAGCAGTACCCTCCAATGGACGAAGAAGGGATGTATTGCGTTGCCTGCCTCCGACAGAGAGTAACATTGCTCCACACTCTGTATTGCCAAAGAGATTCTGAGAAAATATCAGTTTCTGTAGTGTTGCTAGTCGTCTTGAAGATTAAACATACTCGCAGGGGGATGGCGCTTTGATGAGCCCATTCCTCTTCATCGCGGGGCAACGAAAGACCACTGTATAATACTTCGTCAAGGTTAGAGAGCATTGACAAGAGCTTTGCGTTGCTCCTTGAACTTCGGAGGTGATTTGCGAGGAAAGCAGCAAATTGGTTAAGCCGGTTGAGCCCAGCCACTCGAATCATATGCATGAGCTCCTCAGAAGAGAAGCCAATTGACGTTGGCTGAATTACACAGGAGCCATGCTGCAAGCTTCCAATGAGCACTTCAAGCTCAGTTAATATCAGATAGGCTGCTCGATTGAGGGGGAGCTTACTGAATGTTTGACCGATGTGACACATGCTGCCCCTAATATTTGTAAAACTCTTAAAGAAAGGAACCGTGCTATGGGAATGAAGTGGACTTACATCCAAACAGTGACATCTTGTCGCTGAGGGTCCCGAGGTTTGCAGACTTGAGAGGACTTGTTAATTGCAGCATCCAACCACCGGTAGCTGCATTGTACCAGCTTTGGGCTCCCAGAAGTAGAGCCGCTCGTATGAAATATGAATGCGACATCGTCTTCTTTCACCTCAGGCAAAGGCAAAACGGGAGCATCCACATAGTCCATTTTTGGTAAGGTGGCGAGATGCGTTGGAAGAGGACTCTGATCTAGCGTCACTGTAAATGAAGGATCATGAATGAGGGCCTTTGCATTTGCATGCTGCATCAGTTCATAAATGACAGAGGGGTTGGGAAGCCGTATGCTAAAGAGCTGGGGAATGTATCCAGCTCTTGAGACACCGTAGATGTGGAGTACATCGGAATATGTAAACCCGCCCACCCTAAAGTCTACAGTCAGGGTTTGGATACCGATGAAAAGCAAAACATACCACAAGCCGACAACGGATCCTAAGGGTATACCGTCAGACCCAAATGTATGCGCCCAATATCTGGCGTGCATCTCGACATCGTTGTGGAACTGGTGGTATGTGACGAGTTCCCAGTCTACGACATGGCCGTTCGTTGAGTCAAGTAGAGGAGTTTTGAAGACAGCGGAAAGGGGATGGATGGTCGCGCTCTTCTCGAGAACCGAGAGATGTGACTTTGTCATGTAATGGAGGGTCAGTCGGTGTATGTATTGCTATGTCGGGTAGGAGGGGAGACTTACTATATATGCATTTCCTTTGGGAGGGAAGAGTCAAATTCTAAAAACGGCGTTGTAGTAGACGTTGTCAGCTTTTTTTGTACAGATTGAATAGCCTTGTCTGTTTCAAGCTGGTTGAAACGCCAACATGGCATGACGGAACAGGCACAACAACCAATGGCTTATACCTTTTGCGGTAGGACATCGGGAAGATTGACCGTTGGATGGAGCTGTCATTTATCGAGTGGAGACACGGATCGACAGACAAGACTCTGTGGCACGATGATGTGTGGGAATCCATCGTGAGTCAACACCAGAGGCGATAC
Organism: Rugosomyces carneus; assembly: GCA_018221805.1. Taxonomy (NCBI): domain Eukaryota; kingdom Fungi; phylum Basidiomycota; class Agaricomycetes; order Agaricales; family Tricholomataceae; genus Rugosomyces; species Rugosomyces carneus. Next base: position 21,030 of record JABCKM010019867.1, read on the forward strand.
AGTTCACCTACGCATATACATAGGCGATAGTCAGCGGGTGCGAGGTGTGTTGCGATATGAGCGTCGAACAAGGGGTAGTAGAACTTATCAATGTGATTTGTATATAACTGCGAGCAGTGCAAACCCTCCAGCAAACATGGGGATGTGCAGTGTATATGAGTTTGCCACAACTCGGAAATGGCACAGCATTTTTATCATGACTTGCTGGCAAGTACAATAGTGGCTTATTCAGGCACAATGCAATGCAATGCGCTCGAACATTGTGCAACTATGGCAGACGAGAAATTGCAGTGGAGAGTACAGTAACAGTAGACTGATCTCAGTGATCTGCCACAGTGACTGGTTTAGCCACAGG